>MXQC01000065.1:0-71438 GCA_002094185.1 Zhuliangozyma boniae
TTTGTACCAGCACTTTGATTTTTTTTTTTTGATAGCGTCACTCCGACCCCCATGTTCTCCATGTGATCCCTCGTCGGCCACGTCAGATGTGTATAATGGACAGTGACTGTACCGCAATATTATCTCATAATAGTTGACGTATTCATTTTGAAGAACAAGGAGTGGAGAGAGAAGAAGAGGGGAGCGCATCATTGTCGCCATCATGTTCTATATATAGAAACCATAGCTTTCCGTTCTTACATGACGATAACCGGGATGACTCAGTCCAGGTGGAACTGGCCACTTCAGCCAGAATAGGGGAGCGGAACGAGATAAGGGAGAGGCAAGAGCAAAAAAGGGCAAGGCGTGGTCAATGCGCCGGCTGTGTGGTCATCCGACACCGCGCGACACGCCCCACAACATGCAGGTGTGGTGTACGATGAAGCACACTTTTGTGGTGCATCTGCGGGCTCCAGCACACACTATTCCTTTTCAGACACCAATCTTCCCATTACAGGCAAATTGGCTTGCGCGTGTCATGTGCCCCGTGCCCTCATTCATGTGGACCATAAAGAAAGTAAGGAAAAAAATGGGAGCAGCAATGGGATGGACCGCAGTGGTGACAAGCCATCACAAAAGCTCACATTGCTTGCTGCCCACCACGCCACCACACTACCACCAAACGCTCCTTGTCATATCTCCAAAAAGACAAGTGGCAAAGGTGGGGAGCAAGAAAGAGAGCAACACAAAAAGGTTACAGCCGCTAAGAAGGAGACACGGCCCATCTGCCCGGCGGCCTCGCCTGCTGATTGCTACTAATAATAATAAACTACTCTTGTTCCTTTCTCCCTTCTTTGTTGTTGTTTTCGTGGTGAGTCTAGAACCAGCTTTCAGACCCACGGCTTCTATTTTTATCTTCTGCTTCGCGTACTTCCGCCTTGGGAATAATTTGTTCTCGTACTCCGCCAGCCAATCATGAAGCACGTCCCACACATCTGTATACACCACAGCGCCTGTTCTGCCATGGGTCCGCTCTCCACACGCGTCGGCTAACAAGCACCTCTCCACGGGTCCGGAGCTTGTGCGCGCATATGTACCTGGATAATGCCGATCTAGCTGTGTGTGCATACAAACTGGAGCACTACTGAAACTATGTAACAAAAAAAACCGAAGTATTGTGCTGGTGGGATAACACCCGGCAAGCCAAACCGAATACGCCCATGGAGGACAAGAGTTCAACCGAAAGGGATATAAAAAAAAGATCAAAGGACAGTGTCTGTGCCTCCCTCGTTATGCCAAGATGGCAATGAAGGCAATGGCTGGAAGAACCAATGATAAGCCGGTGCCAAATACGCTACCCGAGTTTGGCAACGCCACAACTGGGGTCTCCTGCACTGGCTGCGAAGCCGAGACAGTAGCACCACCAGCGGTACCACCGGCAACACCAGCCGCCGCAGTCTCCTGTGGTTGTTCCTTGCCAACAGTGACGGCAACGGCTGGGCCAAAGGAGACAGCAGCCGTTTCCTGGGCATGCTGGGCCGCGCTCTGAGCGGCGCCAGCCTGCTCGACCGCCCTGGACGCCTGGCTCACCGCCTGCTCGGCCTGCTCAACAGCAGCAGAGGAGTGCTGCGCATGGGCAGCGCTGAGTTGCTGCGACGCGGCCGACGACTGCTTCGCCGCAGCGGCAGTCTGCACCGACGCTGCTGATTTCTGCACGCTCACCAACGACGCGAGGGTCTCCTTGGCCTGCGATTCCACCGCGCTCAACGACGCCTTGGCCGACTCGCAACTGGCAACAATCACCGTCTGCGTGGCCTGGGCGGCGCTCGACTCCACCAGCTCGAGCGACTTGATGGCCGACTCGCACGACACAATCACAGTGATAACCTTGGTCTGCTCCACCACCACGGACGACTGCACAGAAGCGCAGCTCGACTGCACAGCAGCAGCGCTCGACTGCGCCGCGGCAAGCGACGACGTGTCGCAGGAAGTCTCGGTGATGGTCAGGACAATGGTGGTGGTGACGGAAACCACGTTGCCGTCCTTATCTGTGGTGACCACGGCAGACGTAATGGTGGTTGTGCCAACGGTGGAGGTCCCGGGGGCAGCAATGGACGAGTTGCTGTAAGAAATCTCGGGGTCAACAGACTTCGAAGCGTTCTCGGAAGAAGCGGCGGAGGGAGGAGCCTCGGAAGAAACCTCAGCAGGGGATGAAGCAGCCTCAGAAGTGGTTTCTGGGACCGACCTAGTCTCCGAGACTTCCTCACTGGTCGACGTCTCCTCAGGAGCATCCAGGGTCTCGACCTCAGCAGACGAGGTAGGCTCAGACACGCTTGATGTCTCCTCGTTGCTTTCAGTGGGCACGGCAGTGGCAGCATATTCCAAGGCGGCCTTGACACTGGCGGGGGGTATCCAGTATGGCTCCCACACTCCTGCAGACGAGCAGATGGAGACTGCCAACGACGTGGCACTAACCACTTCCTGGCCGCGACACTTATCGGCGATACAGTTACCGATCTCGCCGGCAAAGCCGGGCACGATGCAAAGGCAGCCGGTGTCCCAGTAGGGGCAGGGCGTCTGACCCGTGTTGGCAAACATGCATGGCTTGGCGCAATCAGGCAACTGGTCGTAAATGCGGTCGGCAAACCCGTTGATCGATGCCGTCTTGGCAACAGAGGGGTAGGTGGCCCATGGGTTGGCAGGGGTGGTGGACGATGGCGCAGACGTGATTGAAGAAGCGGGGGAGGATGAGGATGACGCTTCCTCAGTGGAAGAAGTCTCCTTAGGAGACTCGCTTGTTGGCTCGCTCGAAGTCTCCTCAGCTTCACTTGTTTCTGCTGTTGTCGTGGGGTCCGATGTGTAAGCAGCAGCAGCTTCTAAGCTGCTCTTCACCTGAGGATTCACCATAAAGTAAGAGGACCAGACGCCAGCACTGGAACAGAACGACTGCGCCAAAGACGTAGCCGACACGACATTGCTGCCCTTGCAGTTCTCGGCGATGCAGCTACCCATGGGATTGGTATAGTCACCAACAAGACAGAAACAGTTGGAGTCGGCCTGATCGCACCACTTAGCCCCATCGCTGAGGAGGACACAGGGCTGAGCGCACTCGGGCAATTCGTCGTGGAGGGTGTCGGCAAACGTGTTCATGCTAGGCGCCTGGGTAGTGGTCTGACTAGCACCGCTCTGAGGCTGAGATGCAGCAGCATCAGATGTCTCGGCGGGCAAGCCATCAGAGGACACGGTATTCTCAGGCTCTTTGGCGGTGGCAGAAGTTGCCTCGGTTGTGGGCAGGGCCGTGGCGGCCGACAGCAATCTCGACAGAACACTGGCGGGGGGTATCCAGTATGGCTCCCACACTCCTGCAGACGAGCAGATGGAGACTGCCAACGACGTGGCACTAACCACTTCCTGGCCGCGACACTTATCGGCGATACAGTTACCGATCTCGCCGGCAAAGCCGGGCACGATGCAAAGGCAGCCGGTGTCCCAGTAGGGGCAGGGCGTCTGACCCGTGTTGGCAAACATGCATGGCTTGGCGCAATCAGGCAACTGGTCGTAAATGCGGTCGGCAAACCCGTTGATCGATGCCGTCTTGGCAACAGAGGGGTAGGTGGCCCATGGGTTGGCAGGGGTGGTGGTAGGTGGCGCGGTAGTGGTGTCGCTGGTGTCAGCGGCCACGAGTGCAGCGAAAACGAATGGAATAACAAGTGACGCCTTCATCATCTGTTGGATTGCACTCTGGATTTAGCAGATGGTAAAAATGAACGAAAGTGGACTGGTGGTGGTGCAACAAAACAGAAACAAAAAACTGGATCTACAGGCTCTGGAGGGGTTTACGCCGCCATAATATACTATTGCTCCACTCCAGAGTAAGGGCACCTTGTTCTTTAATTGGCACCATGCATGAATCCCGACGTTGGAATACACCACGGACCAACCCCAGCCAATCAGTTAGATTTGCCATGTTGCGAAAAAAGTTTAATTCGCCCTACCCTCCCTCGGTTTGTTTTCTTTTATGCTAATGAGGGCGTTCTGGTTAGGATACTCTTGATCAAGAGAGGTGATTGTGCCGAAAGGTGTAGGCTTCTTTGTGCGATTTCGCGACAATGTAGAAAGCGGGACAGCGACGCGCAGTTGCGAATGGGAAACAGCAAGACATGGTCCCCTTCTTGCCTTAGTCCGGACCCTCCTTGGAACTGGCAGCCCCTCCTTTCATGGAAAGAGAGCAACACCCCAATAACAATAGAACAGACCTGTTTAGTGTAGAGGGGGCTTGCCAGGAGCAGGCATCGCAGGAGGCGGTAACAACCCCGAATGCGGCCAAGGAAACAAGGGACTGAGGAAATAGTGTGCGCTCTTTTCGGCACATTTCCCACCTGCTTCGGCAACAAACACACACGCGCTGAGTGTGTCGAGACAATTTTTTCCTCCTCCCACCGGGTCTTTTGCCTGCTATTTCCGCCAATCATAGTTGTTCTCCCACTTCAACCTTTATGATACGCCTACTTTACCCAAGCTGCATGCAATCATGGTGCTTGAAAACGCCCCAGTTGGCCAAGAAAAAATGGCGTGAAAAAAACTGCTGAAGTTGGAACAATCAGCTAGCTCGGAGATATCGTTGGGGTTAAACAAGGCCAGGGCCGAGGGTATTGCGTGCAGGTTGCCGCTCGTATTTTTCTTGTTCTACATCAGCGGACAATATCGCAGCAACTGATGTTTACCAAATCGTATGGGGAAGAAGGTGACGGTGCACCCACTAGGTGGTTGGGCAAGGGGACCATAACAGGTAAGCACGTACGGTTTCCCCCCTCGTGATTCTGGGGATTGTTCCGGTTCTTCCTCCCTTCCCTCTTTTTTCAGAGGATTCCAGTTCCCTGATACCTCTGACCGGCGACGTGCTGAATGAAATTATCAAAACAATCAATAATGGCCACCCTTTTTTCTTGGTCCACCAAAGTGCACTTACTTTTCTTAGCAATCCGTCTTGGACAACTTTATCCCTACTCCACGATGGCAACTTTTGCTCCAGCGAATGAGGAAGAGGGGAAATGGATAGTTTGCGTCATGGGCGGGGGCGCCAGCCCTCAATCGTGGTACAATCGACTGTATCTACAGCCGGTCTGCAAGTCCTTCGATGGTTGCCCATGATTTTCAGCATGTCCACAAGGGGCCGATGCATGGCACCCCTTCCCTCTCCCAGAGACTGCTTCTTTACTCAGCCGCGCCCCGTGTTACTGCTCCCGCGGCCGTTGGCATGGCCCGTGATAACAACACATCCTCACCGTGGGAGTGGCAGGGATTTCGCCATCTCGCCCCCAGGTCTTGGCAAGGAGCTTAGCTAAGAATTTCTCTCTCCATCCCTTTGCACTTACAGGGAGACATACGTATATATAGTGGGAGGCACCTGTGTGTCTCTGGGGAAGAAGCAGGCTCCATCTTCCGTTTCCCCCAACATGTCGTCCCCCCTTAGTGTTGAGGACCAGCGTGTTTTCGAGAAGCAGCGCAATGCTCGGTACCAGTGGTACACTTTCTTCTTCAGCATCGCCGTGTTTATCGGTCACGGCGTGTTTTTCTACTGGATCCCGCGTTACTTGCGGTACAAGCGGAGCATCCAGAAGACTGCCAGCCGGCCCTTCTTCTTCCTTGTGGCTGCCTGGAACTCCTTGAACGCATGCGTGTCAGTGCCCGTCCCCTTCACCAAAAGCAGACGGCAATACTACTTCCAGCCCAGCATGTCCATTGTGTTCTTGTTCTTCATCTTGCTCAACGGCAAGCTCGCGTACCACGACACCCAGGACATCACGTACCAGCCACGCATATTTGTGGTGGCCAAGCGCATGGCGCGCGTGGCCTTGGGCAACTTCCCCGCCGCGTTCCTCCTCGTGAGCAAGAATGACTTTGTCTATGCCGTCACCGGGTTGGGTCCCGACCGTGCCTTGTTCTTCCACATCTGGTTCAACTTCCTCGTGTTTGTCATGATCACCGTGCACGCGGGGATCGCCATCTATTACTGGGCCCACCCGGAGTTGGGCATCCGTCTCCGGTACCCCAAGTGGACCTACGGCGTCATTGGCTATGCGTGCTTTGTGTTTCTCGTGTTTGCCAACGTCAAGGTGGTGCGGCGCTACGCCTACGACTTTTTCCGAGTCAAGCACCGCGTGCACTCGTTCATCATGTTGTTGATGGCGTTTTTCCACAACAACGGCGCCAAGGCCATGGTAATCTTGGCCGTACATCTCCTCGTGCTCGACCGGGTGTTGGAACGCATTATGGGCATCATCAACCGCCGCAAGTCGCCCACCAAGAACTGGTCCGAGTTTGAGATTCTCGATGACACCACCATCAGGGTCACCATCCCCATGGCCAAATCAAAGATGGACCCCAATTCCTGGTACAACAGCTTTGTGCCCAAATTCGGCACCTGGAAGGCGGGCTCGCACATGTACCTCTGCGTGAGCAAGGTGAACTTTTTCCAGTACCATCCGTTTGCCATCAGCACCTTGCCAGAGTCGGGCAATGCCGTGTTGATTATCAAAAAGAGGAGCGGCTTTACCAAGAGGCTCTACGATAAGGTGGCCGAGTTGAAGAGCCGCCAGTTGGAGTCGGGAGTGGGCCACACCGGTGAAGCTGACGAGGGTACTGGCGAGGATAATGTTCCCGAGTACCAGAAATCCACCGACCCCAACGTGGTAAAGTTGCGCGTGGGGTTCCGTGGGCCCTACTCCCCCTCCATCAACTCGTTGATCCCCTTTGATGCCGTCACGTTGGTGGCGGAAAAGACCGGGGCCTCGTTTGTTCTCCCCGTGTGCTTGCACCTCCTCGAGACTATTGAGGCGCGGGAGTTGGCAAAGGACTACATTGGGAGGCCGGCACGGCCAAGTGTCACCCTCCACTGGGAGGCCGAGTGGCTGGGTGACGTTCGTTGGTACGCTGCCACCATCAGGAAGTTGTTGCCGTTCATCAACGCGGGAAAGTTGGTCATGACCGTGTATGCAAAGGCAGGGGAGGATGTGGAGATGACAGCCGTTGATGCTGGTGGCACCTTTGATACCCCCTTGAACCCATTTGAAACTGAACACAAGGAGCCCAGCTTGGAAAAGGCGGTGGCCGCGGTCAGTGCCGGTGGTGTGGTCGAAGTGGACGCCAACGCTGACACCGACGGCGCGCTGATCCTTAATTCCAAGATCCGCTACGTGTCCCCCCGGTGCATGGATATCGCCGCCATTGTGGGTCAGAGCGTGGAGGCACTCAAAGTCCCGGGCGAGAGCATGACCAGATCGCTCGCGGTGGTGACCTGCGGCTACGGCGACTTTGGCAAGGCCGTCGAGACCGAGTGCCAGAAATACTACTGGGTCACAGATGCCCCCAACGTGTACTACTACAATGAGTGGTTTGGCTGAAAGGTACATGTAGTGTGTAGTTTAAATTGCAGAAAAGGCTATATGTCTGATCTTGGTGGAGCCGTTCCCAGCCATTATCTCTCGTCACGCGCACTGTCTTCAGAAAAGGGAGAGAAAAATAGAGCAAAATAGGGGGTACTTGCCACCGAAACACAACTACAACTGCAACCACCACCACCACCACCACCACAACAACAACAACAACAACAACCCAAAGCATGCCCTTGTTTGAAAAGTCCAACGTCTACCCCGCCTTGGAGGAGCTAAAACAGCCGTTGAGCAAGCAGCAGTTGCGCATCTTGTACGACCAGTTGCAGTCGGAAGAGCCAATCCCCTCGCCCCAGACAAGGTTTAACTACGCCTGGGGATTGATCAAGTCCGACAGCCACAAGCAGCAGCAGGAGGGTGTCGACATCCTCGGCGAATTGTACCGCACGCACAAGGAGATGCGGCGCGAGGTGTTGTACTACTTGTCGTTGGGCAACTTCAAGACCGGCGATTACACCAATGCCAAGCGGTACGTAGAGAAGTTGTTGGAGAGCGAGCCCGAAAACAGCCAGGCGCAGGATCTCTTGAAGAGCATCGACGACGAGATCACCACCGAGGGGCTTATTGGCATCGGCTTGATTGGCGGGGCGTTGGCCATCGGCATTGGTATTGTGGGCGCATTGGTGAGAAAAAATCGAAAGTGATGGGTAAGAACGATGCCACCAAAGCACCACCAAAGCACCACCAAAGCACCACCAAAAGCACCACCACCAAAAGCATCGCCACCACAAACACCCAGTTTCTGCCAATGGATGATTGTCTTGGAAATAGAATAGCAGAGAAAGTAGTGCGAATATTCAACCTGCTCAAACAGGGCAAACCCGTGACCCGGTCTAATGGCGTTTGCGAGTGGACGGTTTTGGCCAGCGTGGTGGCCATCACCCCGGAAGAAATCCTTCCCATCACCTTGGCCACAGGCGTTAAGGCATTGCCTGACAGAGAGAGGCAGTACTCCCGGGGATTGGTAGTGCATGACATGCATGCAGAGGTCCTCGCCCTCCGACTTTTCAATTGGTTCTTGGTGCACGAGTGTGGAAACGGCCTAAAAGAGTCTGCGATTGTGGAGAAGCAGGGGGGGAAGTATCAGCTCCGTGATGGCATTCGGCTAGCACTCTTTGTGACGGAGCCGCCGTGTGGGGACTTGACCATGCTGAGCCTAGCCGCGTCGTTGGAGAACAACATGCCATGGAAAGAGCAGGCCAGCACTGACCATGATGCTGGGCCCAGGAAAAAGCCCAGGTTGAACCGAGGGAGAAATAATTTTGACCAGCTCGGCGTGGTGCGCACCAAGCCGGGGCGGGCTGATAGTCCTGTGACGCTCTCCAAGTCGTGTTCCGACAAGCTTTGTATGAAGCAGGTCACGGGCGTGTGCAGCGCCACCACAGCGCGGCTCTTTCGGCCAATGTTCCTTGACTACCTTGTGGTGAAAGGCGTGGCAAGAACCGATTTTGTGCGGTGCTTCCTCACGCGGCTCCCGATGCCTGGGGCGCACCGCTTGCAGTTGGTGCCGTATACAGAAGACGAGGGCTATGGCTTCCACAAGACGGCAGACCGGCAGCCATCTCCCGTTTCGTTGCTCCACGTTGTACCCACCAACACCACAGAGGTGTTGAACAACGGGGTCAAGAATGGCGCGCGTCGCAAGAACCAGCCCCCGCGGGCCGGGGGTGAGAGCATGGTGTGCAACCGCCGTATGATGAAGATGTTACAGGAGGTGCTGAAGATAAACGATCACACGTACACCAGCCTCAAGAAGTCAGACATGGTAAGGGAGGCGCTCAAGCAGCAGGCCAAAGAGACGCTTGGCGACTGGGTTCCCACGCTGGATGACGACTTTGGATTATCTATATGAGCAGGCATAGACGCGGGTCTACCCATTGTATATAAGCAGAAATACATTTAATCAGACTCCGATGCCGAGTCGGCGTCATCGTCATCGTCATCGTCATCGTCGCCCGCGCCATTTGCCCCACCCTCCTCAAACTCGGCCAACTGCTCCTCCTCCGTGGGCTCCATGGTCGCCGCATACTCGGCGCTCTCCAACAACTCGCGCAACTTGGCGCTGTCCTTGACGTAGTCAATGGGCCTCAAGTTGTGCTTATCCTTGATCCTGGGGTCACTGCCGGCGTCCAACAAGTTATCCACGACAAAGATCCCGTGCTCCTCCTCGTCGTTGGTGTACTTGACCGCGAGGTGCAAGGGCGTCTCGCCCTCGCGGTTCTGGGGATCGATCTCCACGCCCTCGATGTCCAACACAATGTCAATAAACTCCCAGTTACCGAGGTGGCAGGCAATGTGCAACGCGGTGTTGTTGCTGATGACCTCGCGCGTGGTGTTGATAAGCTCGGCTAGCTTCTCGTCGTCGTTCTTGAGGTCCACCTTGATGGTGAGAAGGAGCTCTGTGTTGTTCCTCCTGGCCGCCTCCAAGAGCTGCTCAGCAAGTGAGGCGCCTTCAACATGGCTGGGTTCCGGCATTGTCTGTCTGTGTTGAGTAATGGTGGTGGTGGCTATTGGGCTTCTACCAGAGGTGTCTATTCCACTCCCCAGTGCCGACGCCAACGGGAATCAAGGAAGAGCAGGAAAAAGAGCGTGTGCAGGCGCCAAAAAGAGGCGGAGCGGTAGCGCACTCTGCGGTGTGGATTTAATACCAGTAACATTGTTACGTAATATGACTGGGAAAAGCAAGGACCAGAGAGGTGCTCGTCACTGGGCGGAAACAAAGGGAAGTGGAGAGAAATGAAGGTGGAATGGGGGGGTGCTGGGGGAGTGGTATCTTGGCGGTAGTCTGTAGAAGGGAAATGAGGAGAAACAGCGATAATAGGGCATCTTTTAGCACGAGTTTTTCCTTAACAATGACATTCACCTTCACATTTCGCCAACTTTCCAACGAAATCCGATGAATATTCACGACTTCTATAAACCTCAGCAAACCCTTTTCAAGCGCATTATGGGCTGCCTACCAGCCAAGAAGAGCAGTACACTCAGTACACTATGCGCTGCCCTAATATACCCCTACCCCCCCCTGTACCTCCCCCCTGATCCATTTTCCTGTCCTGCTGGGAGCTCGGAAATGGGAGCCGCGGAAAAGGCGTGCCAACGGAGAGAATGAAAAAAAGGAGATTGATATAAGCAATCAAATAAACACCAAGAAACAGATCAACATCCCCCCACCATGGTCAAGCCAATCATTGCTCCTTCCATCCTCGCGTCCGACTTTGCCAACTTGGGCTGTAATTGCAAGCGCGTTGTCGACACCGGCGATGTCGAGTGGTTGCACCTTGACGTCATGGACGGCCACTTTGTCCCCAACATCTCGTTGGGCCCTCCGGTGATCAGCTCATTGCGCAAGGCGTTCCCCCGCGAGGGCGGCGACCCGGGCACTCCCAGCGGCAAGCCCGTGGTGTTTGACTGCCACATGATGGTGAGCGAGCCTGAGCAGTGGATCGAGGAGATTGCCAAGGCCGGCGGCGACTCGTACTCGTTCCACTTTGAGGCCACCAAGGACCCCGCGGCCGTGATCAAGAAGATCAAGGCGGCCGGCTTGAAGGCGTCCATGGCCATTAAGCCCAGCACCCCCGTCGAGGAAGTGTACCCGTACGCCGGCGACTTGGACATGGTGCTCGTGATGACGGTGGAGCCCGGGTTCGGCGGCCAGAAGTTCATGCCCGACATGATGCCCAAGGTCGCAGCGTTGAGAACGCGGTACCCCAACTTGGACGTACAGGTGGATGGCGGGTTGGGTAAGGACACCATTGGCCCCGCCGCCAAGGCCGGTGCCAACGTCATTGTTGCCGGCACGTCCGTGTTCAAGCCGGAGGACCCGAGTGAGGTGGTCCAGTTTTTGAAGCAGACGGTCGCCGACGAGATTGAGGTGAGAGAAAGGGCCAAAAAGTAGGGGGTAGGAGAGGATATCTTTTGGTATTACCTAACATATATTCCAAGCACTCATCATAGATGCATCGTCACTGCACATCACTGCTTGCTCAAAACAGCTGTAGGCCCAAGGTGGTGCCCTCAGCGTCGGCAGCCACGGGATACCCAAACTGGTTGTGTTTCTCTATCACGCTCCACAACGCCCTCTTGACCTGGTCCAACCTGGTATGCTTCTCTTCCGCCGGCTCCTTGGCGGCGTCGCCCATCACAGCATCGCCATCGGCACCCTCACTGCTCTTTTTGTACGCGGCAAAGTACCGCTGGTTCCTGGCAATCTTCTTGGCTCTCTTGTTCGACAACGTCTGGGTCGTCATCGTCTCTGTGGCCTGGGTCAGGGCGCTGCCGGCGAACAAGGCGAGCGCCTTGGACTCGGTGGGGCGCGGCGCCGTGGTCGAGGTGGCGTACCTCCCCGCCGACGACCTCGTGCCCACCTTGGACCGTCTGGCCGCAGCCCGCTTCTGCGACAACGACTTGGCGTGCGAGTCGGCCCGCAACTTGATCTTGGGCTTGTTGATGGAGTTTCTTCCGGCCATGGCTGCTTACTGGTTGCACCTCATCTCTCTCTTTTTCTGTTTTTTTGAAGGCCTCTCCCTTAGAGGGAACATTATTTTTTTCCTGATTGCTTTTTCTGGACAGGCCGCGAGATAACATGTCCTCACAAAGTAGGAGACATACAGGGGCTGCCGGAGCGGGAGAGGCGCTCCGGGGCTGAGCAGGACGTATGTTTATAGGGGCATGGTTGGTGGGTGCTCAACGGTGTGCTTCATTTGCGTCGCATTCTGCTGCTCTACCGTGCAAGTAGAGACCATACCCTCCGCCAAGAGCACCCCTACCTCTACCAAGAGTACCTCTACCTCAAATTTGATGCGCCAGTGTGGAGCCCGTGGAGTCCGTGGAGCCCGCCACACCCATTAGCTCCCCCCTCCCCCCCTCCCCCACAGCAACCTAGAACCACCACTGTTGTGGTCTGTGGCTTTGTTGCTTCGTGCCACAGCTTTCGACGGCGCGCATAATCATACAGCCCTCCCCCCTTTTATCAGAACGGAAAAAAAAGCGGAATCTTATAAATAGACAGGGCGTTAGCACTGTTCTTCCCCAGGGCCACAGTTCACTCCTTTTTTCTCCCTTCTTTTCCCCTTTCTTCCCTCTACCCATTTATCCATCGACTCTCCCAGCGATGAACGAAAAGTCTGGCACCTTATTTGCAGAGAGAAAGAGAAGATCCTTGGCCACCCCATTGGGCTTGTTGCTCGTGGTGGCCGTGGTGTACCACTTTTTGTCGTTGCAGCTGACCCCACTCAACAGCGTGCCCCCCCTCGACCCCAAGGCCATTGTGCTCCAGGCGCTCGAGACCAACCTCGCCGGCAACTGGTCGCAAAAGTACACGGCCGAGCCCCACTTGGCGGGCACCAACTACGGCCTTGTGGAGTGGACCAAGGAAAAGTTTGCCGAGTACGGCTTTGACGCCACCATCGACCCCTACGAGATCTACGTGAGCTACCCGCACGAGCACGACTTGAATTTGCTCAACCACAAGGGCAAGGTCGTGTACCAGGCGCCCTTGAAGGAAGACGTGTTGGAGGACGACCCCACCACCAAGGGCAACGACACCGTACCCACGTTCTTGGGCTACGCCGCCAACGGCAACGTCACCGCCGAGTACGTGTACGCCAACTACGGCACCAGGGAAGACTTTGCCTTGCTCGAGGAGCACGGCGTGGACATCAAGGGCAAGATTGTCGTGGTGCGCTATGGCAAGATCTTCCGCGGCTTGAAGGTCAAGTTTGCCCAGGACGGCGGCGCTTCTGGCGTGTTGATATACTCGGACCCGGGCGACGACGCGGGCATCACCCCAGCCAACGGGTACAAACAGTACCCCCATGGCCCTGCGCGGCAGGAGAGCTCGGTGCAGCGCGGGTCGGTGCAGTTTTTGGGCGGCATCGGCGCCGCGCCAGGTGACCCCACCACCCCGGGGTATGCGTCCAAGCCCGGGGCCGCACGGCAGGACCCGCACGTGAGTATCGGCAGGATTCCGGTGTTGCCCATCTCTTATCGCGAGGTCAAGCCCATCTTGCACAAGTTGAACGGCCACGGCAAGAAGATCAAGGGGTTTGAGGGCGAGTTGGACGGCTTTGACTACCACACGGGACCCAACTCCAACTTCACCTTGAACTTGTACAACGACCAGATCTTCAACATCACCACCTTATGGAACGTGTACGGCGAGATCCAGGGCGAAAAGACCGACGAGGTGATTATCATCGGCAACCACCGCGACGCGTGGATTAAGGGTGGTGCCGGCGACCCCAACAGCGGCTCGGCCACCTTACTCGAGGTGGCGCGCGCGTTGGGCGAGTTGAAGCAGGCAGGCTACAAGTTCAAACGCAGCATCATCTTGCACAGCTACGACGGCGAGGAGTACGGGTTGTTGGGGTCCACCGAGCAGGGGGAGTACTTTGCCAACAAGTACCAGCGCAATGTGGTGGCGTACTTGAACTTGGACGTGTCGGTGAGCGGCACCAAGTTTGGACTTGGAAGTTCGCCCGTGTTGAACCGGTTGTTGCTCGACGTGGCCAAGGAGTTAGAGTACCCTGAGAAGGGCGTGGGGTCGTTGTACGACCACTACGTGAGCCACCACGGGAGCGAGCACATTGACACATTAGGCTCTGGCTCGGACTATACCGTGTACTTGGAGCACTTGGGCATCCCCTCGGTCGACTTTGGTTTTGGCCCCGGCAATGGCGACCCCGTGTACCACTACCACTCAAACTACGATTCGTACCACTGGATCTCGGAGTTTGCCGACAAGGGATTTGTGTACCACAACTTGGCGGCGAAATACCTCGCATTGTTGACGTTGGGACTTTCCGAGCGCGAGGTGATTAACTTCCGGCTCGGCGACTATGCACACGGCTTGTTGAGCTACTACAACGACACCGTGGGGCGGATCCCCGAGGCGTGGCTCTCCAAGACTATCAAGGAGGAGGACTACGACCGGGAGGAAAGTGAGTACGTGAACAAGATCACTCTGGGCCACTACCAGGATGACACGCCTGCCCCCCATCCAAGGTGCCACATGGGCAGAGCAGCAACTGTCCATCTGCACCACGGCAACGTGACATTGGGCGAGTTGCTAGGCAAAACCCTCGACAACTTAAAGTTCTTGCGCAACTCCACGCAGTCATTTGACTTGCAGAGCGCTGAGTTGCAGCAGAAGCACGAGGTGCTTGACAAGCTCCCCTTCTGGCAGCGGATCCGGTTGCATTACCAAATCAAGTACCACAACAAGCTGTTGAAGTACTTTGAGCGCAACTTTTTGCACAAGAAGGGGTTGCACCAGCGCGAGTGGTTCAAGCACATTGTGTTTGCCAGCGGCCGGTACACGGGCTACGCGGGCCAGAACTTGCCTGGGTTGAACGAGGCCATTGAGGACAAGGACTTTGACCGCTTTGTCCAGTGGTTGAACACTTTCTCCCGCACCGCAAAGAGAGTGGCGAGACACTTGGTATAGCAGGAGGGAGTGTCTGCAGTTTTTGTGTATGCTATTAGTTCCAATATTGTTCTTTCAGAAAAATAAGGTTATCGTGCGGGGTGGACATGAAGTTCCTGGGCTACCGCGGGTGTTGCTGGCTTGGGCAATTCTTCTACCAGGTTTTCCCTTTTGGGTTCTATTCCTGTGGCCTTTCTCTTCTGTCTTTTGTTCGCACTCCCATTCTTTTGTCTTGTTAAAAATTGCATTAGAAAAAGAAATTCCAAATTAGAGTTAATTTGTTACATGGGTTTTCACGAGCTTCCTTATTCTTTTTTGGTTCCCTCCTCCTCCCTCCCCCGACCGGTCGCTTCTTTTTCCCACACGTACCTCCTTTTCTTTTACCAAGGTTTCTACCATCACCACCATCACCACCATCACCACCACCGCACCGGGAATGTCGAACCACTCATCGAGAAACTCCATCTTGAACAAGCTCGCCAGATCGCGGCACTCCTACACAAAGAGTCCCGCGTCTCCTGCGGCAGTGTTGCCCCAGGAGTTACAGTTCGCCACCCCGCCACAGTACTCGCTGGCTATATTTGAGACACTAGCCCTGCCCACTCCCTTGGGGAGGAAACGATTTACGGACTCCAAGTGCGCCCTCTGTCGCGACATGTTGTCGTTGATGCTACCAGGGGAAGCTGTGGTGCCCATGCCTTGCGAGCACATGTGCCACCGCAAGTGCCTCGAGTTGCTTTTGGCAGCAAACACAGTGCCAAAGTGCGGATTCTGCGCCTCCATACCAGCCGCCAATGTGTTGAACGAGGCATTACTGCCTGCGCCAGCACCAACAGCCCCTCTAGACTCAGAGCAACAGGAAGATGCGCCATCACCACAAAGAGCACCATCACCACAACCAATACCGGAAACCCCTCCGTCAAAACAGGATCCTAATACTATCCCCCCATCGTCGCCACCTTGGTCGTTGCAGGTCTCACAGACCCCTCAACAGCCCTCTCGCCAAGAAGAAACGCCACAGCCACGGGTTAATAGCCAGTTGGTATCGCCTACAAAGAAGAGGGAGCCGCTCCTTATGTACCAGCCTCGGGTTAACACCATTTGCGAGGCCGAGCAGGTTAGCAGCAGCCAGCAAGAGATATCGTATGTCCTAAGTGTCCAGCCCCCGCAGGTGTACACCTGCCACGGGAAGCTGGCGTCAGAGGATAGGCAGCTACAACAGATGGTAGAAAGTCACGTGGCGACCCGTTTGGACTGTGCCACCGACTCGGGCCAGTTGATCATGTTTGATTTTATGGAGGTAAGTGTGGATGGCGGCGAGTGGGACAGTGTTTGTGCGTACTTGTTCCAGTCGCAGCTCTTGCTCTACAATGACACGGCGTTGGTAGGTATAGTCTCCACCGACACAGACTTGGTCAGCGTCACCACAGCCGACACGCTCACCTTAAACTTGGCGCGCGAGTCGTTGCCGGAGTTGTACTTGCGGCACCACCACGACGCCGTGATGCAGAAGTGGAGCTCCGTGCTCAACAGCATTGCCCAGCACGAGTCCACCAATTTGAGTTTGGCCCAGTTTACAAGCACGTGCTGGACCGAGCTCGAGCGATTCTTCCACGTGCCTCCAGACTTGGTGTCACTAGCGGCGCTGATACAGGCGACAGGGCCCGTCCCCAGCACGTGCCTCGCCAAGGTAGCGCCAACGCCACGAAAGTTGCCCCTCAACTTGGTGGTGGCGGTGTCGCTAGCCAACCAAAGCGGGGTGTCCGATAACGAGTACCTCCACTTTCTTCTGCAGTTTCTCCTGGCGACGCGCGCGCTTCTACGGCCATCCGACAAGCTCGGGGTGGTATTTCTCGGCGTTGACGAGTTGCGGCAGGCGCGGCCCAAGGGGTCGTTCATTGGCTGCGTGGAGCCGCAGTGGGACGGGTGGGGCCAGATCATCGACGAGCTCGCCGTGGTGCCATGCACGTTCCAAACGGGGTACGAGGAGGCGGAAATGTGTTTCCGCAAGTGCATGGACTTGTACCCGTTCATCCCGAAACAGGACAATGCCGTCAACAAGATCGTCGTAGTCTCGGCCAACACCTACGGGAACACCACCACCATGGGCACGCTGCTGACGGCTGAGCTCGATGCCCTTGCCCTGTCGTTGAACAACAACTTGTCCATCACCATCATGCGCATTGGTAGTATCGATGCCGCCACTACGCACGTGCAGCACGTGCTCTCCAGCAACGGCACTTTCGGCACGCCGTTGCTCCGCTTCAATACCACCTCTACATTCAACCGTTTGTGGTCGAGGATCCTCGCTGACGAGTACCAAAATGTTTGCATCCCCCAGTTGACCATCACCGTGAATGCGAGCCAGCACGCGGCGCTCGTGGCAGTTGAGCAGAATGGGGCGTGGACCGGCACCAATGCGCAACAGCTCAAGATAGTTGTCAAGGACATCACACCACAAGTTGAGAGAAACGTTATGTTCAAGTTGCGGCTAACCGACGCCTCTGCGTGCGAGCACCTTGACGCCGTCCCCATGTTTGGGTACGGCACGAGCTGGTTCAGCCAGGAATATACCACCACCAAGCTTGTCAAGACCAAGGTCTACATTGCCCCAAACCAGCCACTAAGCCCAGGAGAGGAGGAGCCGGCAATGGCCCACGGCGATCTGCACACCAGCTACTTTCTCGACATCCCGTTGCTCCCACCCATATCGCCTATGAGGGACGTGGTGTATGCCAAGAGACAAACGGAATTGACCATTGTCGCCGCGTTACAGCGGGCATTGGCCATACCGCCGGCGGAGGGCAGGGACGAGATCAACCGGTGTATCTCAATGACGTACGGATTGACACGAAATGTGAGGTGCGAAGAAGGCGGGACCGCCAAAAGCCGCCATGATGAAGGAGTAGCATCTGGCAACGGGACTATGGTGGAGCTTCACCGGAGGGTCAAGGGCAGGTTCCTGGTGCACAACAGCAGTGAAGAATACATTGCATTTCTCGTGCAAGAGATGAGCTGGATTGCCACCATGCTTGAAGGTGACGAGACCGGGGGTGAGTTGGCAAGGAGGCGATGTCAGGACTTGATGCTCAGTTTAGCGTGACGTCATGTGATTAGAGACACACACACAATTCCATCAATATTCTTTTTTCTGCTGTTCTTCCGCCCTGGCCTTTTTTTCCGCCCTGACCTTTTTGTTCCGCAAGGGGGCTGGTTGCAAGAAAAAGATGGCTGGCTGGGTGGGCTGGTTATGGAAACAGACATGATTTAAGCTGGCTGATCTGCCCTATTTCTTCCTGTTGAAACCAGAAACCAGAAACCCGTCACACCCTTAAACAGCTGCTCCATTCTACTAAAAGTTTATATTTTATACACACACGCCATGTCATCGCTCCAAATACGACCATCTTTCGTTTCCTCCGCGTTGCTAGCGTCCACCTTGGCGGGATTGGCCAATGCTGGCACCCTTGGCAGCTTTGACAGCCCCATCAACGATGACAGCAGTGGCAGTGGAGACAGTGGCAGCAGCGACGGCTCGGATAAGAAGACTGATGCCACCTTGCAGACAGCCAAGACTCAAGCGGCAGAAACTGCCGCCGCCGTCTCTGCTGCGACTGCCGCGACTGCCGCCACACAGCAGACACAAACGGGGACTGCCAAGGAAGCTGCCACCCCCGTGACCCAGAACCAGTCCACTACCGTGTGGTGGACCCCATCGAGCGTGGAAACCGCTACGCCTACCACGGACACCAAGACCTCCGCCGGCACCACCACCACTGGCGGTGCTACTGGGTCGGTTACATTCAACCAGTGGGGGTTCACCGGGTCGCAATCGGTGTGGGTTGCCACCACCTTGGCAACACACACCGGCAGCGATGGCAAGGAAGCGAGCGAGAGCGAGACCGGCCTGGATGTGTCGAACTCCGAGTCCCACACCATTCACTCGATCAAAGGAAACAAGACATCCAACGCGGTGAGGCACGCGGCGTTTGCCGAGAAGGACCTTGGCTGGAAAAAGGCCGCCCTCATTGCCGGCGTCTTGGGGATGAGCTTAGCCATCAACGTGTTGTAAGAAGAGCAGCACACAGCACGTGGAAATAAATCTTCATGGGAAAGAAAAAAACTACAAATAAATAAATGGATTCGGCTTAGTAGCTCAATCATAGGGCCAAAAATAGGACGTATACACTTTTTCTTGGGAAGCCCAGAAACCCAGAAGCCCAGAAGCCCAGAATCCCACCATCACCACCATTATGGACTCGTCGAGCCGACCACGGCCGCTGAACATCCACGTCACCGACAAGGTCTCGATTACCATCGACCCAGACGATAGGGTCGAGATCGCGCGACAGCTTCTTGACACCCCACGCATGAAGGCGGTCAACATGGCACCGTCTATGCCGTTCCTGGGAGCCGAAGCTGTTGTAGACCAGTACGTTACCGGCAACGTGCAGTTTGTAGCTAATCCGCGCTTGGCCAATAGGGACACGCGCAACGAGCTTGTGTCGCAGATGCGGGCCGTGTATGGCCGGCAGGCCATCTTGTTCTGCATCGACGTCGAGGCGTGGGAGATGGACACCAACATCGTGACTGAGATTGGCATCGCCATCTACGACCCACGAAACCAGGTGCTGTCGATGGTGCCGTCCACGACCCAAATCCACATCCGGATCAAGGAGGTGATGCACCGCACCAACGGCCGGTATGTACCGAACCACGCCAACAACTTCAACGGCGGGACGTCGTTGGTGATGGGCCAGCAGGAGGCGGCCACGTTTGTGCAGGCGTTGATCGACTGCTACTTTGTCGTGCCCAAGCAGCCGGGCGTGACGTGTCACTTGGTGGGCCACGACGTGCGCGGGGACGTGAAGTGGTTGCACACGTTGGGCATTACCATGCCCGAGAAGTTGTCTGTGATTGACACTGCCAAGCTCCTCACGATCTCACGGGGCAAGCAGGGGATCAGCTTGGCCAACGCGTTGCACTTGGTGCAGATACCACACGCGTTCTTGCACAATGCCGGCAACGACGCGTACTACACGTTGTTGTTGGCGATGAAGTTGTTGGACCCGCTGTCGCGCGTGCGGTTCGCTCTCGACCAGATGGACCCGCGCGAGTTGGAGCGCATACAGGCGTCACAGCTCTCAAAGGGGGAGAAGCTTGCATTAAAGGAGAGCAAGCGGAAAGCGCGCATGGAGAGGAAAGCGGAGGAGGAGCTGAAGTCGGCAGAGGAAGAGCTGAAGCCGGCAGAAGAACAGCAGCCACAAAAGAGCAACGCTAGAAAGAGAAAGAACCACAAACGGGGGCACAACTTGGCCGAGCATGCCCAGGTGGACCGCGCCATTGATGGGTTGTTTAGTGTGTTTAACTAGTACAAGCCGTTCTCATCCATGAGCGTGCGCTGGAACTTTGCCGCCACTCGCTGGAGCCGCATGAGCAAGCCCGCAGCCAAGCCCTTGAGCTTCTCGTCAATCACCGACCCCCACATCGCTGTCAACCAGCTCTGCACAAGCTCCATCTCGGCACTGTAGGCCGTCACCATATACTGCTCGTCGAGAATGTCGCCCACGAGCAACAACCCGGTGATGACACTCTCGGTCACGGGAAGCTCATTGCGCGGCAACGTCTTGATCACGGCACACACCAAGAGAACATGCTCGCGCACCATATCGTTCAACTGGGTCGACAGCGGGTACGCGCAGTGGAGCACCAACGACAACGTCTTGATGTAGTGTGCCACAAACACCGGCGAGTAGTGGCCGATATCCACGCCGCCGGTCTCGTACCAGAGTTTGAGCAAAGGGAAGTAAAAGTTTTTGCCCACAAGGGAAAAGAAGTGCGGGTACCCCGTCTGGGGGTCGGCAGTGGCGGGCTTACCCGCCTTACCCTTTAGCTTGGCCGACACCCGCACGAGCTCGCCCTTTCCCAAGATCTCGTCCTGCGCCAGCGCCACCTCGGGCGCCATCAACTCGTGCTGCAACTGGCCCTCGAGGTAGTCGATGTACTTTTGCCCGCCTTCCATCTCGAGGTACTGCTGGTGGAGGGGGGCCGGCAACCTCCGCGACGCAAATGGCTTGGCAGTAAAGGCGCCAACGTCATCCTTGAACCCACGCATCTCCCGCACAGCCAACAGCATCGCCGACAAGATGACCATCCGCTGCTGGAGCGAGTAGTCGGCGGTGCGGAGCAACTCGAGCGTGTAGTATGTGACCTGGGGGTTGGTGACAATGACCGCAATCATGTTAGCAAGCCGCAAGTCCTCAAAGTCCTTATCGTCAAAGTGGTTGTTGAGCGAGATCAAGAGCGACATTAAGTTCTCCAGGTGGAACTGCACCTCGTTGCCATGGCGGAACTTTTGTCGGAGCAAGGTGGGGCCAGCCACGAGCGCGTGGCGTCGCATCTCATACGCGTTTTTGCTGTTGGTATCCGCACTGAGGTATGCCACCAAGTCTTTGACGTAGATCGGATCTGGGACCTTATCTGCGGGTGGTAGCGTCTCGTCGTCACTATCTTCCGGTGGATCATCATTAACAACGACACCGCGGCGGGCTTCCACAGGTTCTGCTGTGTGTCTGGGCAGGCCTGCTCCCGACGAGTTGGCTATGGCCTCCCACGGGCTGGATACGTCTCTCGCCTCCACCACCGGCTGCACCAAACGGGTATACGTGTCACCCAACTCCTGCGAGAGCTTGAATATCGGCGCCTCCCCGTTGAGTTGACATACAGCGTCGGCCACCACCACGCCCAACGCCTTGACGTTGTTGGAAAACGACAGCAACCGGTTGGTGACGGCCTCAAGAAACACCTTGTTCCGCAACAAGTCATTGAGAAACGAAGAGCCCTTCCTGTGTGTGAGTACCTGCAACAAAAAGTGTGTGCGCGACTCCTGCACGACAATCGGCTCGGTCTTGACATCCTCGGACCATCTGTGGATAGTTTTAAGCACGAGTGAGTCTGGGAAATGCCGGCTCATTGCGACTAACGTGTTCAAGGGCCAGTTGGCACAGTGAATAACGCCTTCAAGTGCGCCCTCATCGATGTAGGGAAACATAAACTCGGCCATAGTGTAGGTGGCAACCACAAGCTCGGTGCTTGCATGGACCAAGCGCTCGTTGAGGAATATAGTAAAGAACCTTTTAGTCCAGTCCCGCTTCTGAAATTCCTTGAACTTGTGGAATGAGGCTATAAAATGGTGCCAGTTTGCTCTCGTAAAGAGCCTTGCAAAGAGCTGGTGCGGCGAAGTGTCGCCAAACTTGAGCGTCGACACCAAAAACACCTCGATGGTAGTGGGATCAGTTTCATTGGCATACAACTGTAGCAACGAGGAGATGAGGTAGTCCACATAGTCCGAGGTGGAGTGCCAGTGCGGATTGGCGGTGTCTCTACGTGCTTCATTGGCCACTGCAAGCACCTTGCCCTTAAACACCAACTTGTCGATTTCGCGGATCTCCATGCGACTGGACGTGGTGGCAACAAGCCGCGGCACCAACTCGTCGGTGAGCACATCCTCGAGAAGTTTGAGGTAGACCCCTTGCTGCTCCTTGTTGCTGGTGATGCTGATGCGGCCCACCAAGTTGCCCAAGCCAACCAAGGACTGGAACTTAAGCACAAGGTTGCTGGCGACGGCCTTGGGAAGTTGCAAGTATACTTGCGGAACGGTATAGCCGATCAACACGGAAATAAGTAAAAGACTGGGCTCGTTGCGCTGTAGGATTGCATTGAGCTCGTCGACCGACGGATAGTTCTTAAGTGTCTCTACATCGGGGTGCATGGTGGGTGTGTCTTTGTCTATGCGGATCATCTGGGCTTCAACATCCTTTTTGATGGCGCGAAAAAAAGGGACTCCATTGATTTCGGCGAACCGTGTCGCCTGCTATGTCACCAACACTAGCCAGAACCGCCAAGACGCTAACACCGCTTGGAGCACTCTCAAGGAGTATTACCACAGCTGCGCACAAAAAGGTGGCCGAAACAGGAACTGCACCCAAAACGAAAAAGCGTGTCCCTGCCA
The DNA here is from genome assembly GCA_002094185.1 of Zhuliangozyma boniae. Taxonomy (NCBI): domain Eukaryota; kingdom Fungi; phylum Ascomycota; class Pichiomycetes; order Serinales; family Debaryomycetaceae; genus Zhuliangozyma; species Zhuliangozyma boniae. Next base: position 22,865 of record MXQC01000065.1, read on the forward strand.
CCAGTCACAAGTTTGAAGAGTACGCGGCGCCCCCCGTGTCTCCTCATGTCTCATTAGTGCTGTCCCTTCCAAATGTCGACGCATACCTCGCCTCCAAGCACTTTGAATTTAAGGAGGGGAGGGAAGGGGTATCCATGGATACGCTCAGAAACGCCATCCGGTTGGTACACAACTGCGACCGGCCGTTGCTTGCCATTGACTGCGAGAGCTACGAGCGGAAGCAGAGCAAGGTCACGGAGTTGGGGTTTGCTATCCTAGAACCGCATCAGACCCCCCTTGATATTAGGACCATACACGTGGTGGTGCGCGAGCACTTCTGGCTCACCAACGGCACGTTTGTGCCCGACAACAAAAGAGCGTTTCTCGGGGGCACGTCGTACGTGATGACGGAGAAGCACGCGGCGAAGTTCCTACGCAGCATTGTCGAGGAGTACATGAACAAGCGCGACGGGGTGTTGGTGGCGCACAACGTGGCGCTGGAACTCAAGTATTTCCGGCAGTTGGGGATCGCGCTTCGGCCAGATATCAAGGTGGTGGACACCGTCAAGTTGATGCAAGTGTCGCGGCATGGGGGCGCTACGCTCTGGGCGTTGCTCCGGCAATTGGACATGCCGCACGCCCGCCTCCACAACGCCGGCAACGACGCGTACTACACGCTCTTGGCGGCGTTGAAGCTCTGTGACCCCAAGGTGCGGCTCGAAAAGAACTTTGACACGTATATGGACTCTGAGTACCGTGGGCGCACGGCGCCGGTAAACGACCGCGCGCACATGGTGGCCGTCAACGACCTTGAAGAATTTCAAAAGAGTGTTTTAGGAGATGCAGATCTATAGAGTGTAAGAAGAAGACCCTGCTGGCTACGCACAACCGTTTCGTCGTAGTCGCGTGTCTCGCTGTGCGCTTCCATTTCCTGCCAATCCCGATCCGTCGCATTTCCCCTCCTTTCTCTGTATGTTTATCTTTTTTTATTGCCCTTCAATTTTCGTTTTATTAGAAGAGATACGAGCAGCAACCAAAGCTGCTCCTCCTGACCAGCACCAGCACCAGCACCAGCACCAGCACCAGCACCAGCACCAGCACCAGCACCAGCACCACCCCTCCTACCTCCTACCACATATCTCATCCATGTCGGAGGACGAGCCGTTGCTCACGCGGCAGACCTCGCGCACCTTTCTTGACACCCCCATCGGGTCGTTCAAGGGCCCCAATTCGTTGCACAACTTTGCCAGCTCGTTCACCCGGGCCCAGTCGTTCGCGGCATCCAAGATCGACAATGATATCCACAAGCGGCGCTCGTTCTTTCAGCAGCCGCAATCGCCTGGGGTGCTTGGTGGCGGTGCCATTGAGGACGAGACTTTTGATCCTGAGCTCTTGGTGCCCTCGTACCGTGGGGAGCGCTTGAGCACGGTGATTGCTGACGTGCAGCGCAACCAGATGTTTGCCCACGACATTGACAACGCCCTATCCAACGAGGTTTTCTACCACGACGACATCACCAGCGCCCTCCACGAGTCGCGGTCGCGGCAAAACTCCGACTATGGCGCCGCCCACGGCATTCCCATCAAGCCGCGGCGTCTATTTCCCGCGGCATCCTTTTCGAGCATCCGCTCGGCCGTGTCCCTCGCCACAACCGCATCGCAGGTGAACATCAAGAAGATAGAGGACCCCGAAGGTAATGTGGTCACGGTGTTGGCGGGCCAGTCCACGGCCCCGCAGACCGTATTCAACTCGGTGAACGTGTTGATTGGGGTGGGTCTCTTGGCGTTGCCCGTGGGCATCATGAAGGCCGGGTGGGTGTACGGGCTCCCTATCCTCGTGCTCTGCGGCTTGACCACGTACTGGACTGCGAGCTTGCTCTCAAGGGCCATGGACACCGACGCCACCATCATGACGTACGCCGACTTGGGCTACGCCGCGTACGGCGCCGCCGCCAAGCTCATCATCTCCTTATTGTTTTCCATAGACTTGCTCGGCGCGGGCGTGTCGTTAATTGTGTTGTTCAGTGACTCGCTCCATGCACTCTTGGGCAACGAGCAGTGGACCACCACCCGGTTCAAGATCATCAGCTTTGTGGTGTTGACGCCGTTTACGTTCGTGCCCTTGCCCATCTTGTCGGTGATCTCGTTGCTCGGCATCTTGTCCACCATCTCCATCACCGTGTTGGTGATGGTGTGCGGGTTGCTCAAGACGTCGGCGCCGGGGTCATTGTTGCAGGTGATGCCCACGAACTTGTGGCCGCGCAGCCTGGGTGACTTGTTATTGGCAGTGGGCATCTTGATGGCACCTTTTGGCGGGCACGCCATCTTTCCCAACCTCAAGAGCGACATGCGCCACCCATACAAGTTCAACAGAACGTTGCGTTACACCTATGCCATCACCTTGGTCACCGACTGCTCCATGGGCGTGTTGGGCTTTCTCATGTTTGGCAACCGCTGCAGCAACGAGATCACCAACACGTTGTTGCTAACCCCGGGCTACCCACAGTGGGTGTATCCCGTGATCAGTGCCTTGATTTGCCTCGTGCCGCTCGCCAAGACCCCGTTGAACGCCAAGCCCATCATCTCCACCTTGGACATGATGTTGCGGGTGGACGACAACACCAGCACGGGAACCGTGCGCTCGGTTGTCAAGTTTGGAGTGCGCGTGGGTGTCAATGCCGTGTTTGTCGCCTTGGCCATTATGTTTCCCGAGTTTGACAAGATCATCGGCATGCTCGGCGCGTCCATCTGTTTTGTTATCTGCATAATCTTGCCGTGCATGTTCTACCTCCGCTTGTGCCCCGTGCGCATGGCCGAGAGAGCTGTGGTGAGCGCTGTAATCCTTACTGCAACTGTCTTGGCTGCTCTTGCCACCTGGGCCGTCATCTACTTGTAAGGGGAGAACTCATACGTGGGAAACCGCAGAAATAGAAAAATAGAAAAATAGAAAAATAGAAAAGAATGAGTGTTTTGGAGCCATATAGTTATCTCCGAAAGAACGGGTACGCCGCACCGAATTTCCTATTCCGGCAACACCCGCCAATGACTAATCAGTTTGCTACAATTGGACTCTGCCCCTCTCCTTTTGATAACCTTATAAATAGATAAGCCGTCCCTTCACAGAGAGCTTCTCAGCTTGCTTTGTTACGCCCCTACCCCACCCCTCATGTACATCCCCAAGCACTACCTTGAAGAGGAGTGGGAGCAGATCGAGAGCGTCATCACCACGTACCCCTTGGGCACCGTGATCACCACCGACGACGACGGCCAGATCATCGCTAACCACATCCCTTTCTTCTTGAAGGAGGATGGCGGCAAGAAGTACCTCATTGCCCACATAGCCAAGGCCAATCACCAGTTGCCGCTGTTGCAGAGCAACAGCAACGTGTTGGTGGTGTTCCAGTCCGCCGACACCTACATCACCCCCAGCTACTACCCGGGCAAGGCCGAGACGCACAAATACGTGCCCACCTGGGACTTTGCCAGCGTGCACGTGTACGGTGAGTCGCGTGTGGTTGACGACTTTGACTTTGTGCGCGACCAGATCACGCGGTTGACGGACCAGCAGGAGCACGGCAGACCGGTTCCATGGACGGTGTCGGAGGCGCCCGAGGGGTACTTGAAGGTGATGCAAAAAGCCATCACCGGGTTGCAGATCGAGATCAGGTCGACGCAGTGCAAGTTCAAATTTGAGCAGAAGATGAAAAAGGCCGACATAAACGGGGTGGTGGAGGGCTTGGACAAGGATGGCAAGCCACACTTGTCGCAGTTGACCAAGGAGACCAACAGAAGGAGAGAAGCAGCGAAAGCCGAGGCGTAGGGTGGGTGCGCAGACTGGTCAGCCTGCGAAGGATCCTTGCTGTAGAAATGGAGGAGCGAGTGAGTCTGAATACCACCATGGTGACTATACTGTACATCATCTCTTGATACAATGTTTGCTGGAGCAAGTGTGCCACTGACCCCAGCCGCAGAAATAACTTTATTAATACACACACTCCCCTTTCGTAACATTTTTAGTACGGGGCGAACCTGCCGCGGGGAGCCCCGCGGCCGCCCCTGGGCCCGCCTCTCCCACGGCCTCCCCTGGGCCCGCCTCTGCCCCTGCCGCGGCCGCCCCTTATGGCTCCGCGTTTCGCGGTGATGCCGGGGATATTGGTCCTCTTGGCCGACACCTTGAGCTCGCGGTCGCGGAAACTCGACCCGTCTAGTGTGGCCACCGCTTTGTCGACGGCATCGGGCTCGGAAAACTCCAAGTACGCAAACCCCTTGGGCTGGCCCGTGAACTTGTTGGTAAGGATCGTCACCCTGTTCACTACGCCCGCCGACGAAAAGTGCTGCTGCAACTCCAAGGGCGTGGTGCCGTAGTCAACGTTGCCGATGTACACCGACCGCGCGTCAATATCGCGCTTCTCCTCGTCCGTTTGCGGGGTGTACTCGCTGGCCTCCTGCGACAACTGCGAGTGCAACTCGCGCAACTTGGCCGCCTCCTGTTCCATCTCCTCGATCCGCTGCTGCACGTCTTGCGACGACGTCACGCCGGGAGGGAGTGCGGTCTGTAGTGGCTGCTGCTGCTGCTCGTCTATGGGGATATCGTCCGACATTGTGGGAAGTAGTAATGGTGTATATTGTTTCAGGCGCGAGATGGACAAAGGATTTGTTTTTTTCTTTGGTGTTTTCCTTTCATCAAGCGTCGTTGTGGTTTTGGTGGAGGTTTTTTTTTTCTCGCTTTGCACCAGCATTAGCCACTATGAATTACTACATATTACCTACACTCAAAAGTGTGATAGGCCGGGCACGTTCTTGTCTTTGCTCAAGGTGCTGCGGACATTGCCGATATCCCGCGGCTGCGTAGCAGACCCGTTAGTGGCACCGTAGTCCGGCTTGCGCAACCGCTTCTTCCGCTTCATCTGCGGCGAGATAAGCGGGTCCGTTTCTCGCAAAACGTCAATATCGGTCTCGTACCCGCGGTCATACGGCGCATAGTCGTCGTCGTCTGTCAACACGCTCATGAACCCCGAGTCGGCGCGCGGGAATAAGAGCTCGTCGTCGGGATGCATGTGTTTCTTGCGCCCGAGACAAAGCACCAACCCCACCATCACGCTGCCAAAGAGGATCAACCCGAGAATCACGCCCACGCCCACGCTCACGAGGCCAAGGTGAATGTGCAAGAAGTTATCGTCGCGCCGCTTGTCCTTGAACCACTCGAGGCTGAGCGGCTTCTCGAGCAAAAACACACACGCCGCGTGCGGGTCCTTGGACGTACACCCGTGGCTGAGCAACTGCACCTCGTGGTCCTTGTTGTACGACTCGGTGGTCACGTTCAATTTATGGAGCTGAAGCAGCACCTTGCCGGTGTTAGTCCTGTGCCTGCACACGAGCCCACCCTCGCTCAAGTTGGTGCGGATAACCTTGTCGTTGAAATCGCCGCCGATGCAGTCCAACAACTTGGTAGTCTCGGCTGCGGGGAGCAAGTGGAAGTTGATGAACCGCACCAAGTCCTCGAGCGAGGCGGTGATGTTAAAATCGCTCATGGCCTCAGGCGTGGGGATCAAGAGCGAGTAGGGATGCTTCCCCTGGAATGCGTTCATCACGTTCGGGTACAACTTGAGAATGTCCCACAACGAGTGGCACGGGAAGTTGGGGTCAGACGTGGTCCGCACCAACTCCTCAAACGGTACGGCAAAGCCGTCGGGAAGGAGAACCTCGTTGACGACGTGCACCACGCCCTGGTTGAACAACATGTCGGAGTTGAGGGGGATGGTCACTTTGGTGTTGTTGATTTGCATGTAGTTGTTTGTGCTGTTGCCGCTGACACTATCGCCAATATCACTACTGTTGTTTGTGGGGCTATTTGTGACACTTTTGGTAGTGCTATTGCCCTGATGATCGATATTCCCCTTCACGGCCACGGACTGGCCGTTCAAGTTCGAGAATACCGCCTTGCCAGCAAAGTCCGAGTACACCATTCCCTGCACAAACATCCCCTTCATCACCTCCTTGAATAACTTTGGGTTGGCTTCGAGGTAGTTCAATACTAACCCCATTTCCGTCCACAACCCAGGGGGCACAATACTATCCTTGAATACCGACTTGGCACCGCACGGCAAAAAGATGGAGTAGCCCGTGCCATTATCGTCGAGCGAGTACAAGTCAAAGGCAGTAAAGTACTGCAACGTCTTTAGACAGCTTTCGCGGTCGATCTCAATGTTCTCCAAGTGCCGTGGAATCGATCCCCGCGAAATCAAGTCACCCAACGAGTGCTTGAGGTTCACGGGCGTAGTGATGGCCGAGTTGCAGATATGGATGTAGCTGCCGTTGCCAATGGCCATGCTCTCAACAACGTCGGCCTCGTCGTTGACAGTGATCTTGTGGTTGCTGCCATCGTCCGCACCCTCTCCGTGGGAGCTCGATACCTTGAGCTTGTAGCACCCGCCCACCTTTTTCGGCACGCACAACTTGGTATCGGCCAATACATGCATGTCGCCGCGACCACCGTGGAGCGGCATCGAGCCGTTGACAAACTGGTACAACATGTTCTGCTTGGAGCTGAACGACGACACCGCAAAGCCTCGGCCGTCGCGGCCTTTGCTCTCGCCATCCTCGCCAACATCGTCCCTCTGCTCTACGTCGAGAAACACTGTTTGGTTCGCCAGCGACCCGTCCACTAGGTAGTCGAGGTACCGGAAACTCAACTCCTCGACAAAGTTCGAATAGTGCATGGCATAGAGACCCTTGCGCGCCACCATTTCAGCCGTGGGAACCGACAACGCGTCAAAGAAGGGGTATTCCTGTGCGCTAAACACGTGCACCGCCCCATCGGCAAGCACGCGGGTATCATTGGTGGCCAACTTGTCAAAGTAGAGGTGCTGCTTGGCGTATCCCAAGTGGTGCTTGGTGCCTGCGCGCGAGGTAGCGCTGCTGCTTTTGGTGATGTTGCCGGCAACAATCAAGTCGGGGAACATGAGTCCCTTGAGGAGAGCCACAATATCCCTTGCAATCTCGTCCTCGGCGTCAGCACTGGTATCGTAGTTGCTGTTATCCGACTCGTGGTTGGCCAAGTAGTACTTGAGCTGGACCCCCGACAACGATCGCTTCAAGTACTTGTTGGTGGGAAGCATGAGTGTCCTGAAGCCGTTGAAAAACTCCCGGCACGTCAACGGGAGCGGCTCGGGCTTGGGCGGGCTCTTTCTTCTCTTTTTCTTTTTCTTCTTGTGCCGCTTCTTCTTCTTGCCCTTGCTCTTGTGCGACGCCTCGGCGCCATTCTCGTCCTCGTCGTCCTCGTCAAACAACAGCTGCACCATTTTCTTCACAAGCGAAATCTCATCGCCGTTGTCATCATCGGCGTCGTCCACATCTGCCATTAGTAGTTTGCACACCGTGGGCTTAAGTGGCAACACGTGGTCAATCGCCTGGATGAACGAGTATTGGTGCTTGGCATAGATGTCAGACTCGACGATGCTGGCCACGTCGTCAACAACGTACTCGCGCGTCTCAAGGTCGGGGCTCACGCTCAACGTGTATGTGTGGTTATCGGCCACGCGGTAAAACGTGTCAAGCACCACCTCGCGCTTGTCCATGTACCCCACGCGAAACTGCTGGTCGACAATGTACCGCAACAACTCGTTGTTGTCCCAGTTGATGCCCCACCGGCGCACAAATGCCGAGTTGACGGGCGCAAACAACGTCACGTTCTGCAACTCGTTAATCTTGGGAATCATCCCCTGTCGCTGAAGGAGTCGTAGAAAGTAGGAAAACTGGGCCTGTGACGATAGTATATCCACCAACGTGGACGGCGTGGCCTCAGCTGGATCAGAGGTGGCGGCTGTGGCAGTGGCACCAGGGGCGACCGCTACTGTTGTAGCAGCTTCCTCTGCATAGGCAGGGTGCATGACAAGGGCTGCTAGTACAAATAACCATAGCCACAACATCAGGGAAACGCAGTGTGTCTTGTGTCTGCAGCAATATGGATGCTCCTGAAAAGTATGGACGTGTGTAGGTATTTTCCTTTCCCGCCTTTGCTTTCGCTTATGCCCTTTTTTACTTGCTTGTGCGTTTGTTTTTTTCCTTTCTGTCGTATTTCCTGCAAAGCGCCCAGCTGGCTTCTGCTCCATACTCCTTGGCAATGACCACGCGCGCGGGGAGGGGGGAAGGAGGTTACATGCCCTGGTACAAGTGTCCCATAGATCCCGTCTCTTGGGGGGACAGTGGTCTGTTACGGCGGCGGCAGCGGCGGCAGGCTCAACGATAAGCACGCTCCCGTTTCCCTCTCGCCCAGCCAGTGCACACCCCGGGGAGGGACGTAACCGAGGGGGGGCACCAAAAAAGGCATCCATGCTCCCAGCTTCTCCCCTCACATCCCTGCTACCTCCCCGTGTGGGCACCTAGGCTGCTCCTGCTGCTCTGCTGCTCTGTCTGCCCTCTTTCCACCCCATACCTTTATGACTCAACAGTCTCGCCCTTGCACGACCCAAACGAACGAGGCTTTATATCTGTCTGCTGGGACAAGAATTTCTTTTCCCTTCGTTTTCCCTTTCTTCTGTGTCTTGTTTATGCCATGGCCATCAAAATGGATTACGACGGTTTTGCACCACCCGAGCACCCCATGCCGAGGCGACAGAGCATGGACGGGGCACCATTACAGCGACGGCAGAGCATAGAGGAGATGCGGCTACAAAGACGGCGCACCATCGAGAGCGAGCTCGAGGAGGTGGAGGCCGAAACGGTGGCCAATGCTTTGCCCGAGGGTTTCAACGTAAAGCTACGGGCGTTTCGCGAGCGCGGGCTCCAAAAGACGGTCAAGTACCACCCCATCATTCTCAATATCGTGCATGGGGCTATCTGGGGCGTGCTTGTGCGCAAGGGGTTGACGGTATTGACCACGTACAATGGCTCGTATCTCTCTGGTGTTGTATGGGCCAACTTTGCCGCGTGCATCATCATGGGCATCGCCGTGGACGGCGAAGAGCTCTGGATCCGGCTTCTCGAGGATAAGGTGTATGCCAGCAAGGCCGCGGTGCCCGTGTACACGGGCATCACCACGGGCTTCTGCGGCACGGTATCGTCGTTCTCGTCGGCGATCCTCGAGGCGTTCAACAAGGCCGCCAACACCGAGATTGGCGTCACCTACGACTACCCCAACTCGGCCTACGGCATCATGGAGTTCTTGGCGGTGGTGTTGGCCCAGTTTGGGCTCTCGGCCGTGGGGTTCCGGTTGGGCAAACACGTGCTGGCCGTGTTGGACAAGCGCATCGTGCCGCTCGACCACCGCCTGTATAGGATCTTGGAGCAGGCGTCGATGGTCTTGGGGGTTTGTCTTGTCATCATCACGTGTGTGTTGATTGGCGTCAAGGAAGATGGCGCGTGGCGGAGCTGGACGTTTTCGATGTTCTTTGCCCCCTTTGGCGCCATTCTCCGGTTCTACTTGTCCAAGTACTTGAACCCCAAGATCGCCGACTTCCCGCTCGGCACGTTCACCGCGAATGCCGGCGGCAGCTTGTTATTGGCGCTCTTTACGCTTGTGGGCCGGGGCAAGCTTACGGGCGGCGGCCGCATCAACACCTCGATCATCGGGTGTCACGTGTTGAACGGGCTCGACGACGGGTTCTGCGGCGGGCTCACCACCGTGAGCACGTTTATCGTGGAGATGTATGCGCTCAGAACGTTGAACAGCTACCGGTATACAGTGACGTCGGTGATGATCAGCTTTAGCGTGATGGTACTCCTCCTCGGGTCGTACACCTGGTCCGTGGGACTCGCCGACCCGTACTGCGCGTGATGGACCACCAGGCGGCACCACCATAATACACACAGGGCTTTTTCTTTTCTTTTTTTGCCCTTTTTTGGCAACTTCTTTGTTTGGATCATAGACACGTTTTATATATACGAAAACGTTCAAGCTAAGGAGGGACATAAACATAAGAGAGGGAAATTAACGAGGAAGCACTGCAAAGGCAATCCCTTACACAGACAGCTCCCTGTCCTCGAGCTCGGCTGACTCGGCCTTGTTGTCGCCCGCGGAGGAGTGAATGTCGACGGCGTCGTCTCTGAAGGCATGGGCCGCAGGAACAAAGCCGTGCGAGTGCCAGGCGTTGGGCACCTTCATGTACACCTCGTCCACCTGTTCCAAGGTCAAGCCCTTGGTCTCGTACACCATAAAGTAGACAAACAAGCCACCAATGACGTTGCACCCACCCCAGATGAAGAACACTTTGGAGCCCAAGTTGGCGTTGCCTGGACCGGGGTCCACCATGTAGGGGGTGGCGTAGCCAATGCCCCAGTTCCACAACCAGTTGGACGCGGTACAAAGGGCAATGGACTTTTGTCTCACGTTCAAGGCATAGGACTCGGAGCACACGGCCCAGCAAAGTGGTCCCCACGTGGCGGCGAATCCGGCAATGAAGATACAGGTGAAGGCAACAAGGCACTGGTTGGCGGCATGCGAGTCGGTGCTGACGCCAACAATGGCCACGAGAAGCTGACTCACGGACATGACGATGGAGCCAAAGATCAACAACCGTCTTCTGCCCCACAACTCGACCAAAAAGATACCGGGCACGGTCATACCGACATTGACAATGTTGGTGGCCAATTGGATCAAGAAGGGGTCGGAGATGCCGGACCGCTTGAAGAACTGGGTGCCGTAGTAGAAGATAAAATTGATACCGGTCAACTGCTGCAAGGCCTGGATCACCACGCCCATGATCAACCGGTGGTGCTGCTTGTTGACGTTCTTGAATACGGTGGCCCACGTAGCGGAGGCGTACCGCACCTCAAAGTCGTAGTTGGCCTTGATGTCGTCGTACTCGTCCACAAGCTCGGGGTGGTCCACGGCCAAGTTGCGGATTCTTCTCAATGAGTCCTTGGCTTTGGTTTCGTTGCCCTTGGACACCCAGAACCTGGGGGTCTCGGGGAGGAAAAACATACCGATACCCAAGACCAACGCCCAGGCAAACTGGATGGCAATGGGAATTCTGTAGGAGCCGGAGTCGTTTCTGCCCTCGGTGCCCTTGTTGACACAGGCGGCAATAAAAAGACCCCAGGTGATGGCCCACTGGTACGACGACACGATAGCACCTCTGATGGTCTTGGGGGTGACCTCGGAGATGTACAAGGGGATAACGGAACTGATCAAACCGACACCGAACCCGGCAATGGCACGGCCAGCAATCAACAAGGGCTTGGCGACGGCGATGGTCTGCAACAAGACCCCGAGCTGGAACACAATCAAGGTGGAGATGATCAAGGTCCAGCGACGCCCGATCCGGTCGGAAAAGAGCGGCGCACTCAAGGCACCAAAGAAGGTGCCCACCGACAATATGGACACGATAAGCGAACTCTCGCTCGAGGTGAAGCTCTCACGGTTGTCGGGAAACCGGGCAAGGACATAGTCCATGGACATGATCCCGGAAATGGTGCCGGTGTCGTACCCGAACAAGAACCCGCCAAAGGCGGCGAACAACCCCATAAGGGCGCCTCTGGTGGTGGACCCTGCTTTGTTTTCACCAGCGTTGATAAAGTTTTTCAATACGTTCACCATGGCAAGGAAAGGTGTAGCTATGAAAGTGATGGAGAGGAAAGGAAAGAGAAGGGAGGAGATGTGGGAAGTTGGAGGACTTTTACCCAACTATTTATACACTTTCAAGACTGCCAGAAAGAGAGTAGAGGAACAGGGGGGCAGGGAAGAGAGCCAAAGAGCCAGGCCAAGAAGAGCGGCAAATTACTGTACAAGTGGACGTGGGGAGAGGGGAGCTACGCAATTTGTGTGCCTTCGTGTGTGTGTGTGTGTGTATTTCTGGGTTTTTCTTCCTCAGAAGCACATATGGCGCCAAGTCATTTCGGAACCATTGTTTTTACGCATATGCAGGATTGCCTTCTAACGTGACACAAACACAAACACAAACAAAGTAAAAGCCACCACTCGGAAAATTCTTTCTCCATTTTGTCTCTCCTGCTTCGTCTCCGGCTTGGGAAAAGAGAAGAAGAGTAGATGAAAGAGGCAAAGATGTGCAAGGGAGAACCAAGAGCTGGGCGTTGAGCAGGTGATGTTTTAGGGAGAAGAGAGACGACCTGTTTCATGATCCCGTCTTGGCTATGTCGAGGGAAGGAGGGGAACTAGGTGCCAGAGAAGAGGCATGGGTCAGATGAGGGGTACTAGAAGAGTGTCTTTTCGTGCTTCAATGTAACCGCGTCACATCTTCCCCTGGTAGCTTTTTTTCTTTTCTAAGTTGGTTTTGGAGATGGGGAGATGGGGGTGTAGGATGCTTAGGACGTGTAACTATGGAGTGTTAAAGCTACACCTCGTTATGAGCACTTTCTTTTTCGTTCTCCACTTCCCCAAAAGCAATCGTTGCTAGGGCGTGTTTCTTGTGTCCCCCCCACATCAGCGTTTGCACCTGAAACGAGGTGGAGCCAATAAAGTGGTGTAGTCATTCCACAAAAATGGCAGAGACAGGTCATCAAGAAACCTCATGGTGGAGCAACTTAATCCGTGCGGAGAAATTGCTTTTTTCGGTGCCTTTCTTTGTTTCCATTGTCTCGTTTCTCCAGGATGGGACACCAACAGCGGGGGGAGGAAGACAAGACGGAATTTGCCCAAATTCAGCTTCAGCCATAGCTTTTGAAGCCAGCTACGTAAGGCGCGGCGCCGCTGGAAATGGTGTTATACTCTTTTTCTTGTTCGTCAACATTCTATTTCATTCGGGTGCAGTACGCGGAAGAACGCTCATCCTTCATCATTCCACCCCACCGCCCTCCCTCCTGTCTCCTTGGCTTTGGCCCCCATATCGCCGCATATCCAAGGAGGAACTGGAAAAACCCATAATCTAAACACAGAGTATGGAAAAACACCACTCGTCTCCAGCTTTTCTTGTCCTTCTCTGGGGAAAGGCATTTTTCCTCAATTGTTCCATACAAGAAAAAAAAGCAAACTACTGAGGCTTTTCCAAGTTTATTCCCCCTCCCACGCCCAGCAATTAATCCTTATTGTTGATGGCCCCACTCCAGAGTGGAGGTTTGTGCACGTTTCTCCCACTTTTGTGTTGCTTTCAGCAAAAGGCCGTATGCCATGGGAAACCGCCACCAACGTATGGGGGAAGGAAGAGGCACCAGTGGCAGATACGCGGCAGGGCTGAAACGGAAAAAATTGCGCAAATAAGAGCAAGACGCTGGAAGAAGAACTATAAACGCGGATGCGTATATAGCGCCGAGAGGGACAGAGAGCCTACGCGTCCGCCTCGTCGCTTGGAGATTTGTATACTGCTGCTCTCGTGGAGTGATTGCTCACCTCTCCCCGCCCCACTCTTGGCGGATTTCAACACAAAAAGAGCACTTGAGCCGAGAAAAGACGATGGTTAGGATGGTGCGACTGGGGTGCGCCAAGGCGGGTGTGCGTGTGGGAATGGGGTGGTCGGTGGATTAACATGTTGTTCCGGAATCACCAGTTGCTCCTCATGAACACTGTGGTCCCCCTCACCCTTCTCAATCCCCTTTCACCGTTGCTTTCCCGGAATAATTGATGGGCTTTTTTTCTCGTTGGTGGGTGGCTACCAACCACACTGCGCCTCGTTTGTTCTGGTTCTGATCTCCCTTTTTCTGAAAGCCCATTTACGAGATTTCAGGGAAGCACTAAAAAAAGGATTCCTCGCAAGCCTCGCTCTTGGAGAACAACACTCACTATTCTAACCCCTCCCCTCCCCCATCCCACATGGTCTATCTCTTATTGTTACTGCTACAGATAGGGGTTGCTCTATCGCAGTGGGTTCCCCATGTGGGCGCTACGTGGGACTACAAGCTTGCTGACCCGCCCACATCCTTGAGAGATGACATTGAGGTGTACGGCGTGGACCTTTTTGAGACAAGCCAAGCTACGATCGACAAGATCCACTCGCGCAAGAAAAGGGTCATTTGCTACTTCTCCGCGGGAAGCTATGAGGACTGGCGGCCCGACAAGGACAAGTTTAAACTGTCTGATTTGGGCCATGCTCTTGTTGGGTGGAAGGGCGAGCGGTGGCTCAACACCCACTCGGCCAACGTGCGCAGGATCATGGCCCAGCGCCTCCAGTACGCCCACGACAAAAAGTGCGACGCTGTGGATCCCGACAACATCGATGCCTATGACAACAACAACACCGGGGTGCAGGTGACAAAGAAGGATGCCGTGGGATATGTCAAGTTCCTCTCCTGTGTGGCCAAGAAGCACGGGCTTGCGGTGGGGTTGAAGAATGGTGGCGCCATTGTGAAGGATGTTCTCAGCGTCGTGGACTTTAGTGTCAACGAACAGTGCGGCCAGTACAACGAGTGCCAGCTCCTCCAACCTTTCATCAAGGCAAAGAAACCAGTGTTTCACGTGGAGTACCCCAAGAGAGACGCTTCCACCAAGAATAATGTATCCAAGGAGACGTTTAAAAAGTACTGTGGCTTCAAAGGCACAGAGGGCTTCTCCACCATCTTGAAGAACATCAATCTTGATAGTTATATCGAAAAGTGCTGAGAGGGAAAAGGACCTGTGCGCCTCTTTCCAACATTAGTCCACATTTTTCGTCTTGAGGGGGGTTTTCCTATTTTTTTGCTCCAATTTTGACAGAAAATGTATCTCTATAAACAACATTTTCTTGTTCTCCATTTGTTACCACCCAAACGACTCCGTGTGCAAGTAAATCTCCTCAATGTTGGTGGCGCACAAGTCGTTGTTGAAAATCAACGATTGGAGACCCGACACGGCGCTGCTCACTTCGCGCTTCATGGAGTCACTGCCGGAGCACACCACCATGTTGCGGCTCGACAAACTGCTGCTCAAGCCATTGACGATCCTTGTCACCGAAGGCTTGCCAAAGGTGATGGGCAAGTCCGGCAACGATGTCTGCGAGCTGCCCGCGGACTTTTCGATATCCACATACTGGTCCCTGGTGCCAGGAGCGCAGCAGGCATGCTCTTTCTTTTCTTTGTCGACAAACTGGTCCTTGATTTCAGGGGCGCAGCAGGCGTGCTCGTCCTTGTCAACTTCAACGGCCACCTTTTCCTGCTCCTCACACACGCGGATATCAAAGTGGACAAGCGAGCCAGCGAGCTTTTGACACTCCACAAGCTCGTCGCGAATCCAGTCAATGTCGGTGGCGTGGCGCACCACCCAGATAAAGGTGATACACTTGGTAACCTCGCTCTTGTTGCGCACCAAGTCGGTCAAGAATGGCAACGTCGCTGTGACCCCGGATCCCGAGGCCACGAGCACCACGCGCTCAAACGCGCGAGGGTCGCGAAAGGTGCCGCCATAGGGGCCATCGATAAACACCTTCTTCTTCAACAGCACGTGCTGCTCCACCTCGCGGTAGATGCGGCGCGTCAACCCGCTCTGTGCCACTACGATAAACTGCATCCCCACACCACTTTCCTCCATCGACGCAATCGAGAATGGGTGGCTGTCGAGAATGCGGCTGCCCACAAACCGCAAGAGGCAGTGCTGCCCTGGGGTCCACTTGTACCCCTTGGTGTTGGCAATAGACACCCGGTACACCTTGTCGCCCAACTTCTCGAGGGTGGCTGGGCGCGCCTTGAGGAACATGGCGTTGGGCTTGAACGCGGTCTTGACGAGCACGCGGTAGATCAACTGCGTGGCCCAGAACGCCAACGCGCCCCACATGTAGTTCTGCCCACCCAAAGCCTTGTCAATGTGCCACACCATGGTGCCAAAGTAGGCAATGCCAAACATCCAGTGCGAGTGCCAGAACAACTCGTACACCCGCTTGCGCACCCATGCATTCAGCAACGTGCACAACAACCCCAAGAGGATCAAGGGCGGGATCCCGCTGTAAAAGGCAAATTCGCGGAACAGCACCGCCACGTTGCTGTTGCCGCCCTCGGCCCAGGCTTGGTAGATAAAGGGGATGGTGTGGATGAGGCCCAACACAAACGCAGCAAGGCCCACGTACTGGTGGTACACGTTCAACTTTTCGTAGCTGATTCCCGTCAACAACGTGATGGCGTTGGACTTGCCTGCCAACACGTAGATAAAGGGCGTCAACGCTGTGGCAATCATGCCCGCACGGCCCGCAACAGGAGGCGACCCGAACCCCACACACCCGCGGTACCAAAAGTGGGGCACCAAACAGTAGCACAACATGTAGAGCGACGCCAAGAACATGTACAGCGCCGCGCCCACGGAGTTGGGCACCGAGAACCACCGCAACACCGCGGGCACCTGCTTGTACCCCACAAACCGGCAGTAAGCCGTGAGTACATCCACCACGGAGGCGCCTGCACCTGACACGGGGCGTGATTTGTACTTGTAGTCGCTGTACCGGTAGTACAAGTGCTTCACACTCACGAGAAAAATGGTAGCGACGCCAAAGTACACAGTATACTTGGCATATGCAGCACTGCTCATCCACGGTACCTGCGCCTGCGACTGGTTATGATACTGTAGGTACGCAGGCGCGTTCATATCCTTCATGCAATCAAGACCTTTGTATGTCACCGTCATTGCTGTAGATACTGCCAGATGGTGCGTTGAGGAGATAGTGGACTGCGTGGAAAAGGGCGCTGGGTTGCAATATCTAGAGCATCTTCCTTACTATTTATAAAGCGGCCATTGGCTCTTTTGGTGAGCAAATTGACTAGTTCCCGATGTGGAAGCGGAAGAAGAGAAAAAGAATCACCCGTAGTTAGCGCGCATCGAACATGCAAAATGCGGCAGCGAAAAATTTGCTCACTATGGAGATTCGGGCGGGAGTTTGATGGAAGAAGAAGGAAATGAGGAGACTTCGACGGTGATTTCTGGCGGTAGGGAGGAGGGAGAAGGGAATTATGGGATGCTGGAGCAATTTATAATTCACCAGAACGGGTTACCGCCAAATTGCTCTTTTAGCCATCGAGCCCCTGCCAAGCGTTCCGCAACGGTGCTCGCTCTGTGCTCCTCCAGAAGGACGCTTTCCCGCCATTACTAAGCACCATCATTGCTGCTGTTGCATGGTAAGATCGTCCTGTAACAATGCACCGATGTGGAAGGCTTCTCCGTGCCGAGAACGCCGACAATAAATACGAGGCAAGGAGGGAGGGGACTGCTGGGTTCTTCTCCATGGCTGCCAGCTCTTTATATAGCCAGCCCACTTCTGGCCATGCGTTCTCTTTTTTCCTCTCCCCTTTTTTCCCCTCCGGCCAATCAGCACGCGCAACCCTGTACACATGGTAGCACAGACTTCCCGAAGGTTCCAGAAGCACGAGAACATTCGACTGCAAATATTGTGAATGACCCACATTAGGCCGCCCCTCACTGTGTTCACCCCTTGCTGGCGGAAAACCGGGGTATATAAATAGCACATAAAAATAGAAGAGAAGTGGGCATCGGCTTTTCTTTTCTTTTCTTTACCATCATCACTCCATCCTGATAATTGTTCAGTAGCGTGGCCTCCATTCGTTGAATGCACCACACTCACCACGCACCATACACCACAAATATCACATACACCACACACCATGTTTAACCCATACTACAACAACAGCGGCTACAACTTGGACGAGTTGTTCAACTTGTTGCACCAGCAACAGTACTACCAAAAACAGTCGGCGCGCCCTCGTGTGATCAAGAAGTTGGAGACGGAAGACGAGTTCCAGATCCAGATCTACAAGCCCCACGGCAACTACAACGACTACGAGGTGTGCGTATTGAAGCAGCAGCCCCCCTTGGTCCGGATTGTCATTGCGTCGGTGCAGGACCAGTTCCGGACCGACTTCCAGTTTAACGTCAACTACATTGATATTGACAACATCAACTGGCAGTGGTACCGCCAGAAGAACGTGTTATGCTTGAACATTCCCAAACGCATCCACTACGTCCATTCTAACGTGGAAGACATTGTCAACTGCTTGTTGGGCCACCACTTGGCGCACACTCCCGTCGCGGAAGACGCCCGCGAAGAGTACCCGGACTTTGACGAGGAGGACGCGTGCATGGAAGAACCCGAAAAAGACTCGTTGGAAAGTCACAAGAAGTTGCTCCAAGGGGCGACTGATGCATTAAAGACCAGCAATGGCAATGGCAGGGCTGTGGCTGTGGCTGCTAAGGCTGCTGCTGCTGCTGCCAAGAAGCAGCAGCAGGAAGAGGCGGAAAAGCAAAGAAGAGAGTATGAGGCACTGAAGCGGGCCAAGCAGGAGAGCGCCGCGGCCGAGATTGCCAGGGCAGAAAAAGCTCGGGCTGAAAGAGAAAAGGCTGAAAAGGAAGCGGCCGAAAGGGAAGCGGCTGCAAGAGCCGAGTTTGAACAAAGACGCGCTGCCGAGTTGGTCAGACAACAGGTAGAGGCAGCGAAGAGAAGAGAGCAGCAGCGGAAAGAGCAGCAACGGAAGGAGCAGCAGCGGAAGGAGCAGCAGCGGGCTGCATTGGAGCTGCAGAGAAAACAGCAAAGAGAGAGAGCCGAGGCCGAAGAACAGGCGCAGGCGCGTGAGCGGGCTCAGCAGGAGGCGGAGCAGCGTGAGTACGAGCGGTACATTAGGCAGCAGCAGGATTTCCTTAACTCGCTTTTTGGGTTCAACTTGGGCCCCGCCATTCCCAAGCAAACGCCCCAGTATGCCGCGAGCAAGCCCAAGCCCAAGGTTGCGCCCAAGCCAGCCCAGTTTAGGAAACCGAGCGTATCCAAGCAGAAGACGGTCCAGGAGCCAGCACAGGAGCCAGCACAGGAGCCAGCACAGGAGCCAGCACAGGAGCCAGTGCCACAACCAAAAGCAGCACCTCAGCCAAAGGTGAGCCACCACGAGGTCGATGAGGACTCCATCGAGTCGGAAAACGAGCCTTCCACTCCAACCACCAAGGACACCACCACTCCAAACACCACAAACAGCTTGCACAAGCACCCATCGTTGGAGGAGGTGGAGGACGAAGAGTCAGTTATGTTTAGAAAGAAGTTCGGCCATTAGTAGCGTATGCCCATGAATGAGATATTTTAATAGCAATAATAGAAAGCCAAGGGAAAAAAGGAGCGCCAGGGTGGAGCCACTCAATCACTCTTTTTTCGACCAACCCCCCTTGTTGAAACAAACTACTTCCCCACCAACACACCGCCACTCCACATCTGCCAATGTCAAAGGCAATTGCCATTTTCGGAGGAAACGGATTCTTGGGACACAAGCTCTGCGAAGTCGGGGTGCGTCGTGGCTACGACGTCACCTCCTTCTCGCGCCGCGGCGAGCCTCCGCAAACCGTCATCCACCAGCCGTGGGTGGCCAAGGTGAACTGGGAGCGCGCCGATATCTTCCAGCCCGAGACGTATGCGTCCAAGCTCAAGGCATACCGCACGGTGGTGCACTCGATGGGCCTTCTTTTTGAGAACCAGAGCTATAAGAAGGCAATGAACTCCAACTTCAATTTCCTCAGCGACATCCAGCACTTGGCCAGCGGCATCATGGGCAGCAACCCCATGCAAAAGGGCGAAGCGGGAAGCAGAAATACGTATGAGGCGATCCAGCGCGATGCGGCCGTGCTCCTTGCCGACGAGTTTTTGCGACAGCAGCCAGAGGAACTGCGCACGTTTGTGTACGTAAGCGCCGACAAGAGCCCGCCGTTGGTGCCCGAGGCGTACATCACCACCAAGCGCGAGGCCGAGTTTGAACTCGCTTGCAAGCTGGGGTTGAGACCGATCTTTCTCAGACCAGGGCCCATGTATGACGAGACGCACGAAGGTCCGTTGACCACGCGCGACGTGTTGCTCCGCGGGTTGCGTGCAGGCGTCGCCGTCAAGGAAACGGTGCTCGGCAAGCACTTGTTGCGGGAACACGTGCGGCCGGTGGTGTCGACTGAGCAGGTGGCCCGTGTCATGTACGACCGGTTGGAGGACCCCGACTTTGAGGGTGTCGTCCTGGTGGAGGAGATGGAGCGGGTGAGAGTAAAGTAGCATCTGTATATAAGCATCGCAATTAAAATCAAAACTATTACTGTTGTTGTTCTTGCTGTTGTTCGTTATAATCGGTCTAGTCTCGACTTCAACCCCTCGAGCCAGTTGATATCGATCTCGTCGAGGTCGAGCTCGGCAGGGACAACCACATCGTCGACCGTGATGGTGATGGCACTGATCCCCTTGACGGTGGTAAAGATTTCCCGACTCTCAGTATCGGAAGCCGACTGCCTTGTATGTCTTGTCGCATGGCTCGCTATCCTGGAAAGTGACCCCATTAGGCCCGTCGCGCCCTCTGCCTTTGCCTCCGTCTTTGCCTTTGCTTCTGCTTCTGCTTCTGCTTCTGCTTCTGCTTCTGCTTCTGCCTTTGCCTCTTCCCTTTGCTGCTCCTCGTCCACCGGCTTGGGACGGCCAACGGCCGCGGGCGTCCACCAGTACACAGGATAACTCCGCACCACATTCACCGTGATCAACGCCACACAGGTGATGAGCACCGAGCTCACCAACTGCGCCGGCAAGTACCACCAGCCCATGGCGCGGATCAGCTCGTCCACGCTGGGTAAGAGCGCTGACGCCCCTGCGGGTGGGTGCACGCAGTTCAAGATGGACATCACTACCGACGCCACCGCCACACTCAAGGCGCCACTGGCCCAGTAGTTGTCCCTCCCTCCCTGGCTCAAAGAGAACAACTTCTGGATACACAACCCCAAGAGCGAGCTCACAAAGTGGCCCACCACGATGTTGCGCGGCTGCGCGAGCGGCGCCCCCACCGCGTTGAAGCAGAGTATGGCCGTCGCCCCGTACGACGCAATAATGAGCGGCGCGTGGTGGTGGTCCGTGAACACGTTGGGCGACTTGAAGAGGCCCTCCAAGAGCGAGATTCCGCAAAAGGAACCAAGAAATATCTCCAACCAGATCCAGTAATCGGCGTGCGGGGAAGCCTTGTGCGCGCCAAAGAGTCGCGCGAGGGGCCACGGAAGGCGGTCGAGCCGGTTGCGCGGAATGTACTTGTTAAGCACGTCGTCAATGGTGAACTTGAAAACCATGGGATGGAAGAGGTACTGATTGTGGTGGTGCTAATGGTGAGTGGAGGTAGACAGACGGTATGCCACTGGATGGCTGTCGGTCTTATATAGTGTCATTTCTTCGTAAGCCTTTCCACAACAAAGCCGACTTTCATGACAAAAAAACATCGCGGGCCGGGTGCGCACGAGTCAGAAAGAAAACAAAAAAGCGCAGACCGGAGTCAAAGAAGGGCCGCAGACCGTTGCGTGCACAGCCACAAGAGTCAAAAGTGCGGATTTTGTTTCCGCCGATCTATCAGTCATCGCCAAGACCACCAATGGGACAACTGGTCTGCCTAAACGTTATTGTTGTTTGATTACTAATACACGAAACGCGCACATACACAAGAGGGCTTACCTCTGGGAGGGCCAGCACCTGTGTCTTCACATGCTCCACCTGGTTCACCGCTAAAGTCCCTCACTTTTTCATGGGCCGCATCTCTCGCATGGCCACGTCACTTACGCCTCCTCCTCCTATTAAACGCCGTAGCTGTAGTTCTCTGCGTAGGCCGACCTTCTCCTGAGCAAGAACTTTCTTGCCTCGTCGGCCAAAAACACCGTGGAGGTGAGCAACACCAAGTGCACAATGTCGCCCAACGTCAACGCCTCGGTCTGGAAAATGCCCTGGAAAAAGGGCACGTAGACGGCGCAAAACTGGCCCACCAACGACCCGAGCACTGCAAAGTTGAACATCTGGTTGGTCATCCCCAACTCAAACACCAGCTTCGAGTAGTGGCGGCACGCCAACGCGTTGAACATGTCGTACAACACAAAGCACGTGAACGTCATAGTAGTGTCGCGCGCCGTCACCTGGCCGTCGTTCATCTCCTTGATAAACACATACAACGTGCCCACAATGATAAACGCTGCCGACTGCAACACGCGCCTGATCACCGCCTCGGTGAGGATCTTGTCGTTGCGCTTGCGGGGTGGCTTGTTCATCACCTCGTGGTCCACGGGCTCCACGCCCAAGGACTGCGCCGGCGGACCGTCCATCAAGATGTTGATCCACAAGATCTGCATCGCGTTCAATGGGTTGGGAAGCCCAAAGAACGTCGACAACGCAATCAACGTCAACGCGGCAATGCTCGTGCTCAACTGGAAGGTGATAAAGTTCTGGATATTGTTGAAGATCCCCTTGCCCTCCTCGATGGCGCTCAAGATGGT
Source organism: Zhuliangozyma boniae (assembly GCA_002094185.1). Classification (NCBI taxonomy): domain Eukaryota; kingdom Fungi; phylum Ascomycota; class Pichiomycetes; order Serinales; family Debaryomycetaceae; genus Zhuliangozyma; species Zhuliangozyma boniae. The sequence continues at coordinate 44,948 of MXQC01000065.1, forward strand.
CGAAAAGTCGTCATCGGTTAACACCATATCGGCGGCCTCCTTGGCCACGTCGGTACCGTTCTTGCCCATGGCAATGCCGATATCCGCGAGCTTCAACGCGGGGGCGTCATTGACACCGTCGCCGGTCATGGCCACAATGTCGCCGCGTCTCTGCAACGCGCGCACAATCGTCACCTTGTGCTCGGGCGACGTGCGTGCAAACACCGACACGTTGTGGATCGCCTCGGAAAGCGCCGACTCGCTCAAGCTGTCAATCTGGTCGCCCGTCATCACCGAGTGCTCGCCCACAATGGGCATTCCAATCTGCTTGGCAATGTTCATCGCCGTGGAGGGCGAGTCGCCCGTAATCATAATCACATGCACGCCGCCCTTCATCAACATGGCCACAGACCGGCCCACGTTGGGTCTGGGCGGGTCCTTCATGCCAATGAGGCCGCAAAACACGAGCTCCGTTGGCTCGTTGTGCTCGTCTTTCTCGTTGACAAACGGCTTGTTGTTCTTGGCAAACCCCAACACCCGCAACCCGTCCTGGGCCAACGTGCGTGACTTTTCGTGGATGGCGTCCTTCACGGCCTCCGTGAGCGGCTTGGCATCGCCGTTTTCGTCGTAGTACCGGTTGCAGAGGTGCAAGATCTTCTCGGTGGCACCCTTGGCCACGGTCTCGGCGCGCTCGCGGTCGCCACTGTGCACACACACCGCCATGTACTTGCGGTTTGATGAAAAGGGGAGCTCGTAGAGCCGCTCCTTGGTGCCGCGCGCGTCCTCCAACCCAAAGTGCGGCAAGCACTCCACGAGGGCAATGTCGCTGGGGTTACCAACATACTTTTCGTTCTCGGCCGAGTACCGCGCGTTGTTGCAGATATTGCCGCACTCCAACACCTTGTGCATATTGCCTGTCAACTGGTGGTGCAAAGTGTTGTCGTCCAACCGCTCCACCACCAAAAATGGGGTGTTAAAGCTGCCCTTGAAGTCCGCGGTCCACACCTTGGTCACCGTCATGTGGTTCTGGGTCAAGGTGCCCGTCTTGTCGGAACAAATGACGTTGACAGAGCCCAAGGTCTCGACACTGGGCAAGCGCCGCACAATCGCCTTTTGGCGTGCCATGCGCAACACGCCCAACGCCAACGTCACCGTCACGATGATGGGCAAGCCCTCGGGGATGGCTGCCACCGCCAAGGAAACCGAGATCTGAAACATGTCCAACCACGAGCGGCCCTGTAAGATGCCAATGAGGCAGATGACGCCAATAACGGCAAAACTAAACACCGACAAGTCCTTGCCCAACTTGTCCATCGCCTGCTGCAACGGGGTCTTTGGCTTTTCAATCTCGGACATCATGGCAAACACGCTGCCAAACACAGTCTGGCCGCTGGTTCCCACCACAATGCCGCTGCCGTGGCCGTCGCGCACCAAAGTGCCCATAAACGCAATGTCCGTGCGCTCGGTGACGGCGGAGTCTCCCATGGTGATGGTGGCGGTGGACTTTTTTACGGGCCGGTTCTCGCCCGTCAAGTTGCTCTCGTCAATGGTCAAGTACACGGCTTCGGTGAGACGCACGTCGGCGGGAATGCGGTCGCCCTGAGAAAAGTGCACCAAGTCGCCCGGCACCAACGTCGACGCCAACACCGTGGACGTGCTGCCGTTACGCGTGAGCTTGGCCTCGGCAGGCACCAACTTGTTCAACGCCTCCAACGACTTTTCCGAGCGGTACTCCTGTACAAACCCCACGGTTACCACGATGGTTATGGCCAACGTGATGGAGATGGCGTCGTCTCTGTTGCCCATCCAGAAACTGACGACGGCGGAGCCAATAAGGAGCAAGATGAGCGGGTCCTGGTAGAACGACGAGATAAACTTCATGACAAGACTCTCCTCCTCGTCGCTGTTCAACTCGTTGGCGCCATAGATGGACCGGCGGTTGAGGATATCCTGGCTGTTGCTCAAGCCGGTTCTGGTGTCGGTCTGCAACTCCGACGCGGTCTCCTCGATGGATTTTTGGCTGAACCGCATCGACGGGGTGTCTGCCTTTGGCGGGATCTGCCCGGGCTTGATTTCAAATGGGTTCTCACTCATTGGGGCAAGGGATGAAGGAGCAGTAGTTGTGGTTGTGGGTGTGGGTGTGGTTGTGGTGATGCTGGTGGTGGTAGTGTCGACTGCTGGCCTGGTCAAGAACAACACGAGGAAAAGAGGACAGGAACGAAGAAAAGAGAAAAAGATGTAGAAGGATCAGAAAGAAAGAACAGCGAAAAAAAGTAGAGAGAAAATGGCAGATGTGATTTAAAGCGGTGCCGCCGCGTTGAGTCTCTGGTGGCTCCTGCGTTGACGTGTTCTGACACTTTCCTCGTTGACGAAATAGCGACAATACTCTTTCTTTACAGTAACCGGGAGGGGGTCACTGTGCAGGGCATCGGACGAGGGAGGGCGGCTGTGTAGCCTCTTCTAAAGATCCACAAACAATAAACAAGGGCCGGGCCAGTTGGCCGTTGTGCGGGCCTCGCTGATTCAACCTGGCCGTAAAGCAGAGACAGACTTCCATCCATCTCTCTCTCTTTGCTCCTCTTTGCTCCTCACTGGAGGGAATAAGAAAAAAAGGTGTAAGCGGAATTAACCAACATTTTTTTGCGCCTACTTGGACTACAAAGCACACGGCATTATGGCAACCGACGCGGGTATAAGCATACTGCCTATTGGATGGACCAGAGTCCTATACTGTATACACACGCCGTGCTCTCCTTCCTACTCCTCTAATGCTGGTCTATGATACTTCCGTCGATGGTCTCCGAGGCCGCCTTGCGGAGCCGGTTCATCACCGCCAACCCCTGGTTCTTCTCGTCAATGCCCTCGACAAAGATGAGGTCCACGCCCATTGCGTCCACTTCGCGGAGAATCTTAAAAAGATTGCGCGAGATGTCGCCGCCGGTGCTGCCCAAGTCGCGCTGCACGAAGACGGCCGGATGCGAGGCAAAGTCGCGCGTTCGTAGAAGCGCGATCTTGGGCTTGGTGGTGGTGGCCGTGGCACTGTTCAACAAGTACCAGTCGATGGCCTGCGAGCCATCGCCGCAGTTGGTAAACAATACCACCCGGGCCGTGGGCGAGTAGTGCCGGTACTTCATCCCCGGCGTCTTAACCGCCTCGTCCTTGCCTGCAGTCCTCTTGGCAAGCACGATATCCTTCCACCGACCGCCGCCCGCCTCCCTAATCTCCTCGGCGGAAACGCCGCCCGGCCGAAGCAACATCGGCGGGTCCACGAGCCCATCCACCACTGTAGACTCCACCCCAACGTCACACGCGCCGCCGTCGAGGATCAACGGGATCTTCCCCTGCAAGTCATGGAACACGTGTTGCGCGAGCGTGGGGCTGGGACGCGTGGATGCGTTGGCCGAGGGCGCCGCCACTGGCGTGTCGCTGAGTGCAATCAACGCCCGCGCCACGGGGTGCAGCGGCATGCGCACGGCAAATGTGTCCTGCCCCGCCGTCACCAACTTGGACACAGGAGTCTCTGCGCGCACAGGGAGCAAGATCGTCAATGGCCCGGGCCAGAACCTGGCAACGAGCTGGTGGTACACGGGCGGGATCTCCGCCATCAAGAGCTTGCGTTGGAGCTGGTTCACCGAGGAAATGTGCACAATGAGCGGGTTGTCAGCGGGCCGATTCTTGGCACGGTAAATCGACTTCACCGACTCGTCCTCCAACGCCGAACCTGCGAGGCCGTACACGGTCTCGGTGGGAAACCCGATGGCGTTGTGCGTGGTGGTCAACTCGCGCGCGGCCGTCTCAAGGTTGGCCCTCGTTTCGTCATCGGTGATCACCGGTAGGTCTCCCTGGAACAGAATACACTCCGGCCGGACTTTGAGGATCTTGGTGGAGAACGACATTTTTCGTACAAGCCGCTTGAGCATTGACTCATCGCAGCTCATCAAAGAGCACCTTTTTTTTGGTGGTGATGACTTGTGTTGGCAGGGCGAGAGCGCACAATACAGCAGATGTCGCAAAGTATGTGTCTGCGATACGTCCACGTGACCCAACGCCAAGCAGTCTCTCATAAGCACTCCTCGATTTTAGTAAGCCAAAAGCGCAAAACCATTACACACTCTCTACGTTCCACTTGCTCCAGTCTTCTTTGGCTTTGTTGTTGGATTGTAAAGAGGATGGTACCATCCTTTTTCTTGGTTATCCGTTTACCCCCTTTTTATAATGGGCAGGAAAGGGGCCAGCCGGGCGACGCCGTGTGTCTCCAAAGACGTGCCGATCACTACACAAATACACATCTTTAGACTATACACCTCTGTGTGCTCATGTTTGCCACCCCACTTCTCTATGAAAACACCAAGTTCTCGGTAATCACCTTCTTTTCATCGTCAGACAAGTCCTCGTAGAACCGTTGAAAGTGGCCCAAGTTCTTGGTGGTGCACTCGCGGAAGAACTGCACAAGCAACTGCTTCAACCCCTCGTCCGTCTCTTGCTCCTCGTTATCCGAGTCGACATACGACTTGAGCTTCTCAAAATTGGGCGCGCCGATATCGTCCATATCCTCCCATCCCTCGTCGCCCTCGTCGTCGCCGTTATCGTTGGTGTCGCCACCACCAGCACCCCCTTGAGACTCCATCGGCAAGTAGTCCTCCGCGTTGAGCTGCTGGCACTGGAACTGCAACTCGCTCACCAACAACTTCAAGATCTTCAACGCCGCCAGCACCTGAGTGTATCTATCGGGCATTGTCTTCGACATCGAGCGCGTGATGATCAAGTCGCCGTCGTAGGGGATGATCTCGCCATTCACCACAAGCGCCTCCACGCGCACGTCGCCCAAGGTAAAGATCTGGCCCAACGCCAACGAGTTCTGCTTGATCTGCTCGTACCCGCGCGTCACCTCGTACGAGTCGAACCAGATTGGCAACACCACCGCCAACCCACTCTTGCCGTCAACTTTGATGTTGTTGCTCAAGAAATCCACCGTCTCCTGCGGCGACCGCAACACCAACTGGCAAAACACCATGATGAGGTTCTCAATCGTGGGCGTCTCCTTGGCGAGAAGCAACCGCAGCACCACCAAATCGAGGATCTGTGTCAAGAACTCGGGCGCCAAGTAGCTCTGGAACTGCTCGATCAACGTCGACACAATCGACCCGCACTTGTTGGCGGCGCTGTCGGACAACTGCGGCGACAAGAACTTGTACACGATGGACATCATGCAGTTGATGCCCGTCTCCTTCGACTGCGGGTCCACGTACGCCAAGAGCGACTGCGCCGCCTTCTGGATCAAGTTGTCAAACACCTCGCCGCCGCTCTGGAGCACCTGGTTGTCGCTCGACTGCAACAAGATGTTGCGCACAAGCGGGAACGCGTACCGGAAGATGGGCTCAGGCATCTCGGCAGGGCCGGATCCGATAATAATACTGAGCAACTCCAATGCCAAGTACAACTCGGGCGAGTACTCCACCACTGTACCGCGGGCAACGGCGCGGTCCATGATGTTGAACACAAACGGCAACGACTTTTCGCACGCCGCCATATAGTCTTTGACGCTGATGCTCTTCAAAAGCAACGACAAGCACTCGGACGTGTCCACAATCAACTGCACGTTGGCGGCGTCCTTGAAGGCAATCTTAAAAATGACATCCACAATGCTTACGCCGGCACCAGCAACCTGCACGCCAGCAGCGTGGGTAGGGTTGATGGAGATCGCCTCGGTGATAGCCTCCAACAATGCGGGGAGTCCATCCTCCTCGCACTCGTCGGTGAGCGAGTACGCAATGCGGAAAATGGCCGCCTGCGTCTTGGTATCGAGCCCGTCAAAGTCAAGCACATGCTTGTAGTACGTGCAGCTCGCGAGCGCCGCCGCCTTGACCGCGCTCGACGCAGTCTCAGCATCAGCAAACGCAATCGTATCAACAAACACCTTGGCGGCCTCTTGGGAGCCAAACCTTTCAAAGTACTTGGGCAAGAGCAAGAAACACCGTGCGGTGACAAAGCTCTGGTTGTAGGAGATGTGCGTGAGAATCAACTGTAAAAGCGAGCCATCGCTAGCTGCGTCTGCTCCTGCGTCTGCTCCCACCTCTACATCGTCGTTGGCAAGCACACCTTCGAGCACAAACAACTGGGCCTCGAGGGTGCGCCAGTCGGGAGATGGCAGGGCCAATTGGGCCGCAAGAGCAAGAAACACCGCTTCGCCATCAGCGCGGTTCAAGCTGATGCCGAAATCGTACACCGCGTCCCGCACCGTTTGCTCAGAGAGCCCGGTGATGTCGCTAATAAACGCATTTACGTCGGCGTTGAAATCTTCCACGGCGTCGTCGCACAATTTAGCCGCCTGCGTCAAGTCTGCCACCACCTGCGGGATGGCGGCTGCCCCCATATGCACGTCGTGCTGCACGCTCGAGAGCGCCCGCAACAAGTCCCCAGTGGTGTTGCGCATATCCTCGTCATTTTTGCTATCTCCTTGTGCAGGCACATTGGCAAGCACATGCAAGTCGGCGAGCGCCACAACCACCACCCTCTGCTTTACAGCAACCGCGATTCTCCTGTAGAACTGGCCCACCACAGTCTCGATGCTTTTATAAGTCGCACCCTTCAACTTCACGTTGTCGCTTGACCCTAGAACACCAAGCAACACCTGCATCGTTGTGCTCGCTACGCCTGCCACAAAATGCTTTCTCTGCTCGGTAGCCGCAGCTTCCGCACTCACCAAGTTTGCAAGCACGCTATCGTAGAGCTGGAGCGCCTGCACCTTGACTTCAGGTGCCACGCCCTGGGAGAGAATATCGTCCAAGCGCTTGGTGACCTCGCGCGCCACGCCGCCCTCCCAGAACTGGTCTTCAGTGACCAAGTCGTCAAACAAGTCGGTCAACACGCGCAACCCGCCCAAGAGGGCAAGCTCGTTCGCGTAGTGCGTGGTGGCCATGTACAAGTCGTTCAACAAGCTCGGCCACTCGTCGGGGTAGTCACACGACGCAATCTGGACAATGGCGTACGCAGCGCCGTTTCTGAGTTTGGACTCGGGCGAGGAGAGCGCCAACTCGAGAAGCTGCGTCCGCACTACCGCCTTGGCCTCCTGCGACACCGGCGGGCCCACAAACGACTGGAACCCAAAGGACCAGTAGAGCGGCACCAACCGCTTCAAGTGCAACAAGCACGCCTGGCGCATGTCGAGCAGAGAGTGCAGGTCGAGCGCTAGCTTGAGAATCGCAAGAGTGGCAGCTGTGGGGTTCTCCTTGACGGCGTTGGTGAATGCAAGCTCGGCCGCCGTCCGGGTATTGTTATCCGGACTCGTTTGATGGGCGATCAACTCGCGCAATTGGCCAGACATTAGGGGGTGGAGTGCTATGTCTATATTTGGTAGTGCCCTTGGGTGATCCGTTGTTTCCTTTTTCTTGCCAGTTTCGCTCACGCGTCACACACACGCCAAACGAGTCTGGTTGCCGCACACAATGTTTAAAGACATACATATATTCACGAGAAAACGATGCTAAAACCATCTAAGCAAATCGGACAAGACACTCATGCAAGTTCATGGTCGCCGATACCCGCTTCAATGGCGGGTATGGCCTGGAACTGGCCGACTTCAATACAGGAAACATCTGTACCAACCGCGTCACCACGTACCCGATCTCAGTGAGCGCAAACTGCTGGCCGAGGCAGTTGCGCGGCCCGCCATTGAAGGGGATAAACGCCCACCCGAGCTTCCTCAACTCGCTCCACCGCTCGGGGACAAATGTTTCCGGGTTGGGTCCAAAGTACTCCTCGCACCGCTGAACCGCATAAATCCGGTATATCACCGCCGTGCCCCGGGCCACAAACACGGGCTTGTTGCCGTCCTTACCACCGCCGCGTGGGATGGTAGTATCGCAGCTGGCGAAGCGCACGTTGCCGGGCACCGTGGGATACATCCGCAATGCCTCGTTGATGACAAACTTCAAGTACTCGCACTGCTTCAATGATTCAAACGTAATGTCTTCTGGACGGACGCCAAACGTTTGCAACACTTCCTCGCGAAGCCGTGTCCACACGCGCTCATTGCGGGCAAGCTCATAAACCAAGAACGAGAGCAACGATGCTGTGGTGTCGCGCCCGGCAAGGAAGATGCTCAACAACTCGTCCTGGATCTTCTTGGGGTCCTTGGTGGCGCGCGCCAACTCGTAGAGGATGGTGTACTTCTCTGTCGACCGCTTCACCAACTCGTCCTCCGACATCGACAACGCCTTGTCCACGTATATCTTGGCCACACTCTGGATGGTGGCGCACGCCGTCCGGAAGTCCTTTCCATTGACCAAAAAGTGGAGCTGGCCAGCGACAAAGCGTGCGAGCATGGTTCTTTGGACCTTGACGATACTTTCCTGGAACTTCCGACCTGTCACCGTGCTCTGTCCCGGCTGCTCCAGCTCGTCATTGCCCTCATGCATCGCCTGAATACTGTGGTCAAACAAAAAATCTGTGGCAGTATCGGTGGTGAATTTGAAAATTAGGGCCTGGAAATCAAACGGTGCCCCGCCGTGGCCCCTGATGTGCCGCGCGAGCTCCTGGATATGGGGCTCGAGCATCGCCGTGTGCGCCACCTGCTCGCGTGAAAACTGCGGTCGGAGCATCGCCCGCGAATGCTTCCAATCAACGCCATCGGAGGTGAAGATGCCGTTGCCCAAGAGTGGAGCAAGCACCTGCTTTCTGCGGCCGATGCCAAACTCGGCAAACTGGGTCGACAAGATGGCTTTGATGTTCTCCGGATCCGACGTGAACACTGCCTCGTTGATGGCGGTCTTGACCCGATAGGTCTTGGTCGATCCGAACCGCTTGTTCTCCCACTCAAGCATGACCCCGGCGCGGTTCTGGCGCAATGCTTCGATCCCGTTGGGGACGCCGCACCAGTCGTTGGTGAAGGTGACAGGCTCGGCGCAGTGGTGTTTCAGCTTAAAGCTGCGTACTTGGAAGTAGCGGTAGGTGCGCTTAAGGGCATAGATAAGGGCCACGAGAGCCAATATGTATAAAAGCATGTTGGTATAATGTGGATGTGCTTGTGCAAGAACACGAAAAAGATCTTTGGCGGCGATGCTAGTGCTTATAGGTCGGAGTTGCGTCCTGCGCTCCCCGCAGCACTTGCCGTTTTCACATGAAGGCGGAGTTGCCCAGAAAGTGGAGTGGAGAAAAAGGAAAAGGCAATCGGGCTTGCTTGAAACACGGAGTTATCAGGACGGGTGTGCCCAACATGGGGTGACGGATATTGATCGGCGACTGCCCACTAGCTGGCCCTTTCGTGTTCAACTGTTTCCCCGAGAGCCAGTGAAGCGAGTACATGTATGTGGCGCAGACCCCCAAAGGAGTGGTTCCCTGTGTTCCTTTGCATCTCATCAACTGGTAGCTTCTCCCCTTAGTCTCCCACAACCAGAGCCAGCCAAAAAAATAATGTGTTAAAAAATTTTCACTAGATACAGACTCAGGCCTCACCACCACCATGTTCAAGACAGGCATCAAGCCCACACATCTCAGTCAGATCAAGCGCTTGAACAAGCTAGCGGGCACCCCCGCTACCGCGTTCAGATTCGACCCCACGCGGTTGTCGCAGCTCGAGTTGTTTGTGTACTCCCAGAAACCGTTTGCCTACCAGCCCGCCAACGGCATTCTCAATTTCTGGAAAGAGTACTTGCCCACGTTGCGGTTCCACAACGCCGACGTCCAGTTCACCGTGACCCAGGTTGAGATTTCTGAAGAGTCGGACTTGGAAAGGCTTCCCTTGACGATGAGGCTCCACAAGGGCAGCGAATCCACCGATATCGACTGCAAGAGGTTGACGCCGCAGGAGATCCTCGATGCCTTGGTGAGCGAAACCGGCGCTCGACCATTGGAAGAGAGCGAGATCCCCAAGGTGAGTGAATCTAAGTAAAGGGTGATACTTTTTTTATACCAACGCATGTACATAGCCGTCAAAAAAATTTACGTGTTGCTCAAGGGAGCAGTGAGGAAATCCATCAACGCCTGCTGGCCCTTGATCTGCATAAGCCGCTTGATCTTAAGAAGCTCCTGCATCTCTTCTGGATTGATTTCGTTTTTATGTTGCTGCTGCTGCTGTTGTTGTTGTTGTTGTTGTTGTTGTTGTTGTTGCTCCTCTGGCATGAATGATGCCACCGCCCGCAACAACTCGTTGAGGCACAACGACGCCGGGTGCTTGATCGCATCAAGCGCCTCTACCACTGTGCGCTCGTCCTCGTTTGCCTGTTCCGCCCGCAGTTTCCTCTCGTATTCCCGCACGCTATTTAACGCCTCCTGCTTCACCTTGCTCGTGAAATCGAGCAATAGCAGCTTCTCTGACACTCTGTAAGTCTTCAGCTCAACAGAGGACGCGGTAACCACCTTCTGAACATACCCATGGGCCACGTGCCCATAGTCGGGCGCCACAAACTTGGGGTGCACCGCATCCATGTCGGAGCCCCAGGTACTCAAGTCCGGGGTGGCGCTTCCGCTCTGGCTCGTGTCTGCGCCGCCCGGTGACATCTGGGCCGCTTCCTCGTCGCGCAAGCTCGGCGCGCCATCGAACTTGACCACAATGTTCCCCAACGCGGCGATCTTGACAAAGTTACTCTGCAACGCATTGTCCACCACCTGCGCGTGCTTGAACTGGCGCAACTTGACGAGGCCCGCAGGCAAGAGGTCTTCAATGTGGTTGGGGCACCGCCACTTATCACCAATCGTCTTGGGCCCAAACATGGGCTCGTCCATGCAGTCGAGATGGTACACCAACGGGCAGTAGTCGCAGTGCATCAAGAGCCGGTTGTTGAGCCCAGACCCGCCGCACTTGTGGCAGAAGTAGGGGTCGCCGTTCTTGTCGTACAAGCTGTCGATCTCCAAGTCGTTGTTCCTGTTGAATCCAGGGATCTGTGACCCATTGCGCTTGGCAGGAGAAACGTCATCCTTGGCAGTCTCGTCCTCGTAGTCGCCATTATCGCCCGTGTATACACCCACAAACGTGTCCTCGCGTAGCTCAGATGGAAGCTGGAACACCTTGGGGTTGCGCATTTCAAGCCGGTCGAGCAAGGGGCCGAAGATGCCCTCGTCGCTCCAGTCGGACATGGTAGCACCCTTCTGTTTGGCTGCACACTCGCGGCAGTACCAGTCGTCATCGGGCGGAGAGTCAAAGGGCGGGTCGCAGCACGTAAAGTGGAACGACTTGGGACACGTCTCGCAGCAGATAAAGATGCCCGGGGTGCCGCACGCAAAACAAAAGTCGTCGTTATCCCTATTAGTCTCATCCTCCTGGCTCGCCAAGTGGTGCACCTTGGCGTTGTTCAAGTTTGTCGATCCCTTTTTAGGCGAGGTCACCTTTATTCGCTTCGGTGCGCGCGCACCACGACTACCAGAACCGCTGAATGCGATTGTCGCGGCTGCTTCGGCCACAGCAGCCGCCCTCCTCTTGCGCCGTGGCGTGGACGCCACAGCCAGCGACGCTGACGACGTTGGTCTTTTTCCCACCAGCAGCTGGTCCCTTGTAGGGTGGCGCATAATGCTCTCCTCCACGTCCACCTCGCCGAGCCGCGCGAGCCGGCTTTGGTACTTGAGCTCGACGTGCGGGCTCACGTCCCCCTGATCTTTCCTCTTGTACTTCAGCGGCCATAGCGACTCCTTCTTTATCCTCATGCTCGGCGGGTCGCCCAACGGCACGCCCGAGTACCCTGGCTCCGTCGACAACTCGGGCTCGACAAACTCGCGCCGGCCATTGCGGTACAACACCCCGGACGCCGGGCGCAGTCGCACGGCCCCGTTCTGTTCCTTAATAACCGGACTCGACTCTAGCTTCGGTATGGACTCAACCGTCAACCGCGTCGACTTGCGCGGCGTCGACGCTGGAGATGGCAGGCCGTCCGCAAACTGCCTCCCGTTGGCCGGCTGCCTCCCATTGGACAGCGTGTTGCGCGCACTCCTGGCTGTGCTATTCCCGCCACCTCGGCTATTCGATCTTGACGCCATGGGAAAAAAGGCAATAACACTGACTGACAGCACTGACTCTGGCTCGGCCTGATACTGATAATTGCACACACGTTCGAAGTACACGATACGAGCCTGGAGCCGTGTTGGTTTTTTTGTCTGTTTGTTTTCGGGTTCTAGTTTTTTTGTTCTTTTCTTTTACACTTGCGTGAGGTGATGGCGGAGACCGTGGCCAGTGCTCGTGCTTGTGCGGAAACGGACACATGGCTAGGAGGAGACGGGACAAAGCCTGCACATACTGGTCCTACTTACCTACACTGCTGGGGAGCTGTCTTTTATTTCTTGTGTCGGTGCCTTCACTTTGCCTCCTTCTTGGCGAGCTTCGTGTTCAAGGGCTCTTGCAAAAGCTTCAAGATCTCCTCGTCGGCAATCCTCTTGTCACTCTTGAACGAGGCCGCGTCAAAGGTGGGGCTGGTGTACTTGACAATGCCGTGCTTCGTGATGCCAAAGGTGGTGAAGAACTGGGCCACATACTCGCCCTCCTTCTCGGAGACCACGTCGTACGCCAACAACACCTTGTGGTTGGTGGGCTCGGCCAAGCCGCCCCTCGCCTTCTTGGGGTCTTCCAAGTTGCGGATGTTGTAGGGGAACGGCTGGTTGTTGTTCTTGGCCTTGAGCTCTGCCAAAGCCTTGTGCGACAACTTCATCTTGAGCGCGTACGTCTCGCCCGTGAGCTTGTACAACGACGTGCGGTACTTGGAGGGCTTGACCTTACCGTCGGCCGAGGTCGACACCAAAATGTCCAACCCGTACACCTCGTTCTCGGCAAACCGCACCGTCTCGACCGATTGCTTGTTTTGCTTGGAGGGGTTGAGGATGATCTCCTTGGGGCCGTACAACACGTTTCGCTCCTGGTTGTGCGACAACATCGACTCCAAGGGCGTGCACTCGTACTCCTTGGCGACCTTTCCCACGACATTGGTGACGTCCCAGTTGCGGTTCGCGGGCTTGAACGTTCTCAACGCCGCCTCGCTCGCCTCCCACGCCGCGTGCAACAAGTCGGCCTTGTTGCCGGTGGCGGGCTCGGCAGCGCTGGCGCCAACCACCACGGTCTCGGCCACGATCGAGGGAAACCCGTCAATCTGCACCCCCAACATTATGTTGACCACGTCACCGGTGTGCAACGTGATGTTGGCCTCGTCATCCTCACTGACGGGTGCCAAGTGCGCGGGGATGTGGTTGGGGTTGACGCAGGTGGGGAAGGCGATGCCTTTGGCAATGTTTTTCGTCTTCTTCGAGTTGTAGATCTTGCTCAATTCCTCCTCCAACAACTGATCGCCCTTGACCGAGAGCTGATACGTGGTGGCACCATCAGCCACCAACGCCTTGACTTCGGCCAACACGCGGTTGGAGATCTCGCCGGCAGTCTTGTACTTGGAGACAACATCAGAGTTCTGGATGGAGTAATCTGGCTCTTGTGGCTCTGGAAAAGGGAGGAGCGGGGACGGATGTTAGTATGGAGGAATGCGGGGCTTATCAATTGAGGAGGTGTAGGCACGTACTAGCGGACATTCTTGCGGCAAATACTGGGTGGTGGGGACGGGCAAAGTGGTGGTCAGGACTGTTTCGTCCAGCAACAAGGGGGGAAAATTTTTCTTCACTTATTCCTCCGCCCTGCGGTGTCCCTGCTGCACTGTTTTGCCCCAGAAAATACGCACAAAGCGGACAATCCAGAGGCAGAGGCAATCCAGAGGCAGAGGCAATACAGGAGCAGAAGCAAAACCAAAGCAACCACGTACATCTGCCGTTTTCGCCATGCCCAACTACATTGCGTGTCTCGCTCACTTTTGTGAGCAGCACGGGCCCTCGATCATTGTGGCCACACAGATCAACACCCCGCCCACCTCGAGTAGCCTCCACAACTGCGCGTCGTGCCAGCTCATATTGCCCGGTAAGGGTGCCAAGAACCTCACCACCGCCGACGGCGTCAACACGTTTGTGTCGAGTCCCTACCCTTCGTCGCAAAAGCGGTACGCGGCGTTGACCAAATTGGTGATGAAGTCGCTCAGCGTGGAGACCACCGCCGACACCAAGAGCATATTTTACGGCGACGCCGTGAGCGGGTACTGCATCAGCAAGATCTTCAAGGTCAATGACATCAACGCCCGCGGTTCCGAGCGCAAGTACAGCTTGTTGTTTGTGTCGGACTCAGAAACAGATGTCCTCAGCAACTGGGACGTTGTCAACATCTACTTCCAGGAGTTTATCGACCTGGTGCAGGAGAAGGTGGAGGAGTCGCAGAACAAGGAGTCCAACGAGCGGTACTTGCGCCGGTCGTTGGTGAAACCAAAGTCGTTGATCGAGTTGACGGGCGACCCTGCCATCTTTGTCAAGTTTCATCTATGGGCTATCGAGCTACTAAAGGATGCTCTAAAGTAAACGGCGGAACGGCAGAACGGCAGAACAGTAGAACAGCATCTTACTTCTTATACCAACAACGCGGCCAACTTGCCCTGCGTGTGCAAGGCCTGGATATCGGAGTTGCCGCCAATCTGTTTCCCGTTGATAAAGATGTTGGGCACTGTCGACTGACCCGTGATCTCCGTGAGAGCACGCTGGATGGTAGAGCCGTTGGCAACCGTGTTCAACTCGACAACCTTGTATGGCGCGTTCAACAGGCTGAGGAGCTGCTTGGTGGCGCTACAGTAGGGGCAGTACGTCTTGGAATACACGACGATCTTGTTGGACAGGACGGTCAACTCAATATCCTTCTTTAACTCGGGCGAGATAGGCTCCGATTGGAACCAGGAGGAAATCCACGAAAACATGGTGGTGGCGGAAGTGGCGGTGATGGTGGTGGCGCTTACCCTTTTAATCGCCACATCTACAGCGCAGAAAAGCAGAGCCAAGAGGAAAAATCCGTATGGAACCGTCGTGTACAGGACAATACTTAGCTCCAGCCAAAGGCCGGCAGCTTGCATATACATCTTATGCCCATTTATTCTATCTCTACTGGTAGTATGCAAATAACGGCTGGCCCCGCAAGACCATCGGCTCCACGAGGTTCACCACATCGATGGTGTCGCCATCCACTTCGTACGTGCCGTCCGGCTTTGTCTCCTCCCCGTCGCGGTACAACGCCTCCAAGGTACTGTTGGAGTCAACTGCCTTGGCGGGAGGCACACACCCAATGGTGATGTGCAAGAACCGGTTCAATGGTTCTACCGCCACCTCCTGGCCCTTGGTGTCGCGCACGGGGCCCAACGCGGCGCGCGCGCACACAAGCTTGCCCCGGTTCGCCACAACCTGCCGCACCGTGACGCTCTCAGCCCAAAAGTTGAGCTTGTGCTTGCCCTGTGTGCCACCTCCGGCACCGCCCAACGTCGCCACGAGCTTTTTCCACTTGGGCTTCATGCTCTTTTCCTTGGCGCTGCCCGCGTGGCCAAGTGTCACGTGGAACTCGTTCTGGATATAGGGGCGAATAAAACTATCTTCTGCCACAAGTCCCTCGATGGTGGCCTTGTCCTTTATGTTCACCCCGTAGTACGTGGGATCGACCTTCTTCAGACGCTGGTTCATATTCTTGGTGTACGCGGGCGTGTACGCGAGCGCCTCGCGGAAGGCATTGGCAATAGCCTCGTCGCTGGGCCGTGCCACGTGTGCCACCTCCACCATCTTGTCGACCACGAGCCTGACGTTCTCCAAACTGGACTCCGGGCCGAGCTGCAAGTTGACCACCTCGTCAAAGTTGGAATCGGGCAAGCGGGACACGTCCACCGGCTGGAATCTCTTGATAAACCCCTTCATGACACTCGTGGCCAACCCTTCGTCCGAGCCGCTCTTGATGCTCTGGTGGTTATCGCCACGCGCCTTGATCCGGCCAAACGTCAAGTCCCAGAGCTCTTTCTCGCTCACCCCGTGGATGAAATTCAACCCGATATACTTCACGGCCACGCGCGGGTCCAAGTAATCGCAGCGCTTTTCGTCCATGGTGGTGAAGATTTGTTTCCGCTCACGGTACTCGGCATTGTTGCGGTCAAACAACACTACATCGTGGCCCTGCGACAACGAGCGCAACGTCAAGTCGATGATCCGCATCTTGGCCTTTTTCCCAATGTTATCGTTCTGGATGTGCTCCCACTCGGGAAAGAGCACCAGCAACGCATGGAACACGGTGGTTTTGCCACACCCAATAGTAGCCACAGGCACAAGCACGTATTTTGTCTCAACGGGCTTGGTGGTGGTAGTGCCACCACCTGCTTCCGCATCCGCCTTAGACAACTCTTCATCCAACGTGAGCAAGTTCATCCCGTTGGTCTCGTGCAAGTCCTGCAAGAACAACTCGCGCACCTTGATGATGCCGTGGCCGTCAAGGTACTGCAGCCGCAAGTGCGGCTGCTGCTTGAAGAGCTCAGCCACAAAGTCGAGGTACTTCCTGGTGATGTACTTGTTCTTCTTCACTGCTATGGCGTTAATGGGGGTACCGCCAAGAAACTTCTTGGTCACCTCGCGGAACTGGCGGTACAACAAGTACGGCTCCTCAAACTTGTACTTGAAAAAAAAGTCCCGGCCATCACGCTTGCACCGAATCACAAACCCCTCAACCTCACGTCCCTCGTAGGTGCCTGTTTCGCTGCATTTGTGCAAGAACGCAAACAAGTCGTCCGCGTTGTGGTACGTGAGGTACTGGATTTTCTGGAACCCCCAGTTTTCGGCAAACGCCATCACCTCGCGGATCGGCACCGTGTTGAACTGCACTGTGTTGTAGTTCAAGCCGTGGAGGTAGAGCCCGCTCTGGTCCTTGGGGTACGGCAACACGTGCTCCTCAAACTCGTCGTCGCAGAGCTCGGCAATGGCCGTGAGGTTGTTTTCGTAGAGATAAGTGGCCAAGCGGGACACTTGCGCATCACCAAGCTGCTGTCGCAACTGGGCCTCGCCCTCGATGGCGTGGTTGCGCTGCAAGTCCTCACGCAACCCTGTCGAGTGCTTCGAGCACACAATGATATCCCCCGTGACCAACCCACTGATAAAGATGATACACCCGTTCTCCTTAAGCGTAACGTCGTAGGGACCCTTAGTGTTTTGTTTCACGTCCTCCTCCTTGGTAAACGTCTTTTCATCGACATTGAAAAACTTGTCGTACCCTCTAACCACAATGGTGTCGTCACCGGTGGTGAACAACCCGCGGGCCTGGGTGGGGAGCTCGACTTTGGACGAGCCATAGTCCCAGTCCTGGAACTTCCACGAGTCGATGGCGATGTTGGCGCCGTGCGCGGTGTTGGTGACTTTCCGGCACTTGCCCTGTCTCTTGTTGTTTCGTGCCTCCTTGAGGGATGTAATGAGCTCATGCACAGTCTCTTCCGAGTCTCTCATAGTGGTGGTGGTGGTGCCGCTGCTGCTAGTGCTGGAGGTAATAGTGGCGTGGAGAGAGACCCTTCTTATAGCGCAGAGCAGCAGGGGTGCCGTTGAGTCAGAAAGAAAATTGTTTGACAACAAAAACTCGGAAGTAGGAAAGAAAATGGGACACACAGGTAGGAGTCAACCAACAATATCCAGCGGAAGGTAAACTGAGTCATCAAAACACGCGCACCATAGAAAGTTTATTTTCCCCATGGTGTCCGGCTACAATGTGGACATTGACGAGGCCGACGTGGCCGTGCTTGACGAGAATCTCCGCAAGTCGCAGGAACTTTTTGAGTCCATTGCCAAGTCACTCACACACATTTCCACCAAATCACGCACAGCGTCGGCCACAATCAAGCCCGTGATGGCCCAGGTGAGCAAGCTCACGGCATCGCAGCACGAGGTTGAGAAGGGTCTTTCGCTCTTGAGTGATGTGAGCGAGGCTGCCGAAACCATCAACGGGTACGAGAATGTGCTCAACAGTAGTGTTGAGACGGTGGGGATTGCGAGGTACGTCAGCGTGTTGACGAAATCGCGCGACTTGTTGAAGGTGATCAAACCCAAGTTCCGGCAGTTCCGTGGGATCTTGTTCAACTTTGAAGGGTTGCTCGACAAGTCCGACATGAAGCTCCAGAGCTACTTGCAGTGGTTGATTGCGCAGGACGCCGCCAGTTTGATGCAGAAGCGGCAGGAGATGGCGTTTATCTTTGACTACTTCCACCACGACGAGTATATCACGAAATTGTTTATCAAGGCGCGGGCGGACCTGTTGGTGAAAACGCTTAAGCCGTTGGCCGAGGGCACCGTCCCTGACGTGCGGCAGCCTTTTGAAAAGGGCACGGGCACACAGGGGCTCGCCAAGTATAACCAGACATTGCTCGAGGGGCTTGCGCAAGAACAGCGGTTGCTCGCGCAGACGTCGTTGCCCCACGCCCACATTGTGCGCATCGCCGACTCTGTATTGCATGGCTACAGCACGACCGTGGTGGCACGGTTGAACCAGAAGTTCGACACGCCACTGCTGGTGGTGGACGCCATCTACTTTGTGTTGGAGATTATCGACCTTTTGCTCCAGCTCCAGGCGGAGTTGTCGCAAACGTACCAGGTGCAGAACCAGGAGTTTGACGACGCGGTGGCCCAGTTCAACTCGCGCGCCCTGGTGATATTCAAAGAGTTTATGAAACTGATTGACGCACGGTTCCAGCTGTTTGGCTCCTACAACGAGAACGTGATGCTGCAGGTGATTGTGGAGTTGGCGAACAAGCTACGCCGGCTCAGCGATTTTGCGGCCCCGCTTTTGGTGCTCATGGAGCACCAAAGTGTGGGAGACTGGCTCGTGGCACAGCCACCGATCCGGTTTGTTGCGGTGTATTCCTCAGTGCTCCCCAACCCCAGCCACGATAGCAGCCCCGCCTATTTGCTCTCGTCGTACTTTTCCGACGTGATTGATGCCATTATGATCAACCTCGAGGTGGGGCTCAAGCAGGAACAAAAGAGCATGTCGACGCAGGGGTTCTTGCTTATCAAGGGGCTGTACATGATGGAGTCCATCGTGAACCGGTCGCTGGAGTTGTACCGCGCCTTGGGGACGCTCGGGATGGAGCGGATCCAGCGGTTGAAGAACCGTTTTTTGAAGATGTTTCTCCATGATTGGAACCACGCGTCGTATATCATCATTCTGGACATGACGGCGATCGCCACGGCGCAGATGGCGGCGGCAAACGGCGGCACCGTGGGCACGGGTGGCGCTGCAGGCCACTTGGGGTCGAAGGAGAAGGAGGCGGTCAAGGAGTTGTTTAAAAAGTTTAACGAGGCATTTGAGGATGCGTTGCGCAACTACCAAACGTTCAACTTTGGCGACGCCAGTCTAAAGAGCTACCTTGGCACCGAGGTGAAAAAGTTGATTATGAATGCGTACTTTAAGTTGTACGACAAGTACGCCAGCAGCGATTTCACCAAGAACAAGGCAAAGTACGTCAGGTACGATCGGGTGCAGTTTGAAAAGTTGCTCAACGAGAGGTTGGGATAGGCCGAGGATGTAGCACAATCACGTGATGACCTAAGTAGAACACCACTTGCTCCCCCTTTGTGTTCTACCCGCCAGAGTGTCAAAACAAAGAAGAAAACTGTGTAGACGTTAAAAAAGCTCGGCCTGGGCCTTATTGTTATTGTTCATTTTGGCGTGTGTCGTCCACAAAAATGGGTAAAATAACTTGGCGTGTATGGGCCCACACGAAACAATAGGGCGCGGCCCACAAAAGGAGAGGTTAAGTCCAGATTTCATATCGGAACAGGCTCCCGATATTTGATTACACACGCATCCCTTGTTTCTGCACTAGGCTGTTCTTCTCTTGTAATTGTTACAATTGTTGCTTTTTATAGCAGCTGGAGGAGGAAGAGGTACAAGGGAAGGGGTGATGACGCGCCTGGTGGGACGAGGCCTGGAACAAGGGAGAAATGCAAATGAGAAAAAAAGCTTGGTACTGGAGTGTTTCCCACTACGTCAGTGCAAAACAAGAACAAGAACCAGAGAACAAGCCATGTTCGCCGTAACTGCAGGTCTGTATCTCTTCTTTCAGCGGGACACTAAAACGGGTCCGCCCATAGACGGCAAGGCGGAGGATGAGAAGAAGAAGAAGAAGAAGAAGAAGAAGAAGAAGAAATTTTTTGGAGGCGGGATAAAGTAAGGTCGTCCATTGCATAAAACCCCCTCCAGATTCCTGTTCCCACATGGTTTGGAGGAGTTGAGATAGATTAGGGGAAAGCCCCATCACGGTTACACTAGTCTTGCATTGTCGACGGAAAAGAACAAAAAACACACACAATAAGAAAGCAGAGAGAGAAACAGGAAGCCAAGTTTATTTCTGTAGCTGGCCCCGATTGTTCGCCCTCATGAACAATGGGACATCATTGGTCAGAGCCCGCGCCTTGCGCATTTCCCTTTAAGCTTTAAACTTTTCTTCTTCTTGGAGAAATTGCACCAGTTAAACCTCCTGTCGTGTCTGGGCGAGGGTTGCGTTTTCCATTCTCTTGCACCTCTTGGTACATGCGCTGGACGTCCACAGAGCCTATTGAAGTTTTTGGGGGGACAAGCAACAATGTGTAGGGGGGGACGGATGAATATACTTTTACTTTCTCTGTGTCTCCGTGTGTCTCGTGGGAAAGCGCAACTTCCTCCAGAGGGGGGAGAGGAGGAAAGGAGGGAGCTGTGATGGGCGGGATGAACCTGGAAACAATGCGGAGGGAAATGGCGCATTCAGCACAGGCCAAAGCACAGACCAAAAGCCAGAAGCAAGAGCCACGATCACAGACGTTTCTGGCTCTCTTCTTCACCATTTCATGTTAGTGTATATGCGGTATGCGCAAGCGGGGGGAAACAGGAGCTAAAAGGACCAGAGGAAAGGACCAGCGGACCATCGGTGAAATGCGAAGGTGGCTACAATGAATACAACCCCCCAAAAGAGATATGGTTTTGCACGCTATTGCCAACGTGTTTGGACATTTTGTGATTCTAAAGGAGACGCCACGATTGTGAAAGGGAAGAGGCCGTAATAAAGGAGTTTCTGGTGGTGATGGAGAGAGGCAAGCCAGGAAAAAACCACGCCACCTTGGGTCGAGTTCGTAATGAGGATGAAGGGGAGAACAATAGGGGTGAGGTGAGGTGAAGTGGGAGGACAAAACTTACGTGGTGAAATCTGAGGACAAAAAGAACCAAGCCCACCGCGCCCGCCCCCAGGAGTAGTAGGCCGAATTGGTTTCCTATTGTTCTTTTACTTTCTCTTATATTGCTGTTTCATCTTTTTAGTCGAGATGGTTGAACAAGGAAAGAAGAAGAGAAGGGGAAGGGGAAGAGAAGGGGAAGGACAGGTGGCGGGAGTAATGGAGCACCGCCCTGGAGGAGGACAAAAGGTGGTCTTTCTTCATTCCACTCTTGCGCTTGCCCTTCTCCTCTTGCTTCCTCTTTTTGTCTGTGCCATTTATTTTCTAGCCAGTGTGGGTCTCTCTCCTGGGCTTTGTTAATTAGGTTGGTGAGGATGGGAATGTCTTATCTACCAATGAGAAGCAGGCAATGGGCAGACTCTGTTATTTTTCTCTGAATTAACAGCAGATGTCATTTAAAAGACCCAAGCTGGGATTTCTTGATTTCTGTTGTTTCCTGTCTGACCCCTCCGCCCTAGTGCAGCCCGCCTCCAACAAGTTTTCCCCTCCTCATCCTCCTCCTCCTTGTGTAATGGAGCTTTCTATTAGGCGGGTCGGGGCCTTTTGAAAACGACATCCTCGCCAGGGGGAGCACATCGCTTGCCGAGGAAGAAGGGGGAGCAGAGGAGCAGAGCAGGGAAAAACAATTCCATAAAAAAACGCTGCAGGTGGGTGGAGTGGGCCCATATGATGTGTCTGTAGGGATCCTTGGAAAGAAAAGCGAGGTTGGTCTCATGAGAAGAAGTGGCAGTATCTGGCCGTGACAGTATCTTATCTGTTGATGTCTGTTTATGTCTGTTTATGCCTGTTTATTTCTGTCTGTCTGAGTGTGTTCTTTCATATTCTTCTTGAGACACACCAGCGGATAAGAAAAGAAAGGAAAGGAAAAAAATTCGGGTAAAAAAATCTGAGATCTTCGGATATCTTGTTTCGGTCCAGATTTCTCCTTTCTTTTTTTTAACCTTTTTTTATGAGCTCTTTATGTCATATGCTCCTTATGCTGTGCTCTTTTTTTCTTCTTAGCAGATATATTACTTTTTTGGTATTATCGTACCACTGTGGGAGGTCACTTTCTTGGCTCTTGTAACTACACCATACATTCCATACGTGTGTCAACAACCACTGGGTCCAGTTGAAGGGAAACAGCAAGAAAGAGCAACTCTCCATGTGTGAGTGACAGAGGAAGAAAAGAACAATGGAGGATTGGAGAACAATAGGGATGGAGTGTGGTGTGTTCTGAGGGGGCGTGCTCTGTCGGTTTTTTGTGTTGGGTCGATTTTCTCGTAGTTGAAGCAAAAGTTACCCTTTTTGTGATGGTGGGGAAGAAAAGCAAAGTGGGGGGAGAAAGAGAAAGAGGGAAACTTCGGATGGCAGTGACTTTCTGTGTTTCTTTTCCGCGTTCCGTCTCTTCGTCCCTCCTTCTCTCCTTCTCTCTTTCTTTCTCTACTTCTACTTCTTCTTCTTTCAGCCTTGCCAACTCAACACCCGTCCACTCCGAGAGGGAGGGAAGGAGGCTTTTGCTTCATAGGGGAGAGTCACCCACCACCGTGTTTGCTTTCTTCGTGACACGTTGCCTGTCTCTTTTTTCCACCTGCCGCTGTCTCTGCTACTTGCTCGACAACATTAACGTTATGCATCGCCCGTTTCTTCCTGTAGACGAGGAGAGGCTAGTATAAGGAAAGGGGTGGTGGTGGAGGCCTCTACTAATAGTAAAATAATAATTATAATGGCAGGGTGTTGGCGCTGCGCCCAGAACTAGGAGAAAGACACTGTTGGTGGGCCTCGGCGCGCAGACGCAGGCGCAGGCGCAAGCGCAGGCGCAAGCAGCTTAGGCCGAGACCACACGCTTTTCCTTCTTCTTCGGCCAGCCCACCAAATACACCAAATACCACTTCTCTTTTCCATTGTGTCCTTTTTGGTAATTATTTTTTAACGGGAAATGGCAGCGTGTGGGTTGCCATTTGCTGTGTGGTGAGTTCTGGTGTGTTTTGGTGAGTGGGTAGTTGTTTGGAAAAGAGGAAGCAGCAAGCGGGAGGGTGGGGGAGAGAAGGAAGAGCACGAGGTATGACGACCGTGTGGGTGTCGGTGTGGTGCTTTTCCTTTACGGCCCACCACCAGAGGCAAACACCACAGAAGCGGGGCAGACAGGAGGGGTGTACCACGTGAGCGTAAAGAGTAGAAGCAAACAGCGCACAGGTCCCAGCTGGTGTCCCCGTTCTGGCTTGACATTCTGATTCAAGGGATTTTCCCTGAAACAAGAAAAATGAAACAAGAAAAAAGGTGACACTGTGGGAGGGAGAGGGCGAGACGGGGAAGGTGGGATCAGTCACACTAAGGCAAGAGTGCCAGTTGCGGTTGCAGTTACAGGTCACATTCTCTTCTCTTTTTTCTTACTCTGAGTTAGCACCCCCTGCTGGTGCAATAATGCACTGGCATTGCGCCATGATGAGGGAAACGATGACTTCTAAGAGATATGACAGCGCTGGTGGGCATTGTTGGGTGGTCTGGTCATTGTTACCCACCGAAGCTATGAGTCAATGGCCATCAACTGCGGGGTGAGAGCAAGGAAGAAAAGACAGAGCCCCATAGAAAAAGGTCGAGACCTTTCTCTCTCGTTCTAGTGTGTGTTATGCAGGAATGTTTCACCGTATTGTTCACCCAGGTCATGCTTGGGGGATATGGTGGGAAATGGCACTCTGTGGCGTGGTGTTGGTGCTGATGCTGGTTCTGCATACAAGTGTATCTTTCTCTTCCAGCGGTAGAACAATATGGGAGGAAGACAGAGCAGTGGAGTGGTTAGACCCCGCCCTGATAATGTGTTTGCATCTGCGCAAGAGGGAAAGAGAGAGGGAAAATAGCCACCCAGAAAACAAAAGTCTTGTTTCGGCATTTCAAACGGGAGGAGAAGAAAAAAGAAAAAAGAAAAAAAGAAAAAAAGAAAAAAGATAAAAATAATGCACATAACCCTAACCGTTACACAAAAGCTACCATGCAGGCCACATGACTACCTTTGAAGAAAATAATGTTAAAAAATAAAAAGAGATAAAAAACTCTATTTAATTAGAAGTAACCAAAAAATAAAAACTATGTGTGGGAGGAGAGCCAGACAGTCCAATCAACTCAGGCGCACTTGCAGATTAGTCGGATGTTATTTGCAAGTCACTTTACTGCTGACTACTACTAATTACTACTACTACTACTACCTTACTGTACATCACTCTCTAGCCATTGAGCTATTAGTTCCCGCGCTGTTCTTTCCTCTTTGTTGTCCCACATGTACGCACCACCAACTCTACCTCCTCTCTCCCTATTGTCCTATCTCCCCCTTTGTGTGATGCTTTCCCACCACACTTTTTCTCACCCTTGTGTTTTTACCCCCTCGTACTGCTTCCTATTCCTCCCATCCTGTTGTTCCCACACTGTGACACATACACACTCACTCATAACACACTGGAACAGGCACATAACACATTCTATTACTTATCCCTCTCTTACTCTTTCCACCACTTCCCTTTTTATTTCTCTTTTTTTTCTTGGAGGGTTTTTTTCTCCTTTTTTTCAACCTTTTTTTGTGTCGCTTGCCAATTTTCAATTATAAAAGTATCCACAAATCACCCCCCTTTACGTTTTCCTTCCCTTCCCTTCCCTTCCACTGGATGCGTAGAAGAACGAACACTGTTACAGATCTTTGACAGAAAGAAAGAACACTTTCAAGATCTCACCACCATCAATAGGAGATATGCTTTCTACCCACCAACCCCCCCTTCCCGCCATTATGCTGTTGAACACCATGGTCAACCAGGGCAGCAGTACCACCACCAATAACAGTGGCACTGCTGCTGCTGTTAATGCAGCCGCCTCGCCCTTGCCATCAGTGGCAGCTGCTGCTGCGGCCGCCGCTGCCCGCTTCCACCCAGGGCAAGCAAGTGGTATCGCTGCCACGGTTGTGGTCCCTACTGGCCCCGTTCCTGCCCCCGTTCCTGCTTCTGCTCCCGCCCCTATGAAGATCAGTTTACCGCCAATATCCGATTTGATTTCGCAAACCGCGTTGAGCACGCCCACGCAACAAGTATCACCTCAACCACAGCAGCAGCAGCAGCAACACTACCAAATGCAGTCGCAGCCCCAGCTCCAGCCCCAACAGAACTACCCCCGGGCCTCGCTCCCACCCTTGGCCAACTACAGGTACGACTACTTCCCTGAACGCCTTTCTCCGCTCTCTCAGCAACAACAATTCCACCAGCAGCAACCACAAATCCCACCACAGCCGCAGCAGTCTCAGCCACAACCTCACCACCAGATTCACCAGCAACCGCACCAGCACCAGCAACCACACCAGCACCAGCAACTGCCCTACCATGCCCCACCACTGCAAATGCAGATGCAGATGCAGCACCAACGACACTCTCACCCGCAACTCCCCATGCACAGTCACCCCATGTACTCCCCTGCTCCGGGGATAATCCGGTCAAACTCGTACCCGGACCGCGACAACTCCAGCTCCGTCTCCGGCTCGACCTCCTCCTCGGCCAAGCGCAAGACGCGCAATAACTTGCCCAAGGAAATCACATATATTCTCCTTCGGTGGTTGAACGATCACTTAAACCACCCATACCCTAACTCATTTGAAAAGAACCAGTTGATGATGGCCACGGGGTTGAACCAGCAGCAGTTGAGCAACTGGTTTATCAATGCTCGCAGGAGGAAGATTAAGCTGTTGAAGGAGCAGAAGCGGTTAAATTTGATGTAGCTCACGGGGATCATCCAGCGACGGGAGTGGGTGCAAACACATTAGTTCAATGTGTGAGCTCTTACGTGCAGATGGTGTTTTCCCTTTTTAATGGCCTTTCCCCTTTTCAGTTCTTAAAAGAGAGCAGTGTTGCTGCTTCCTACTTACGATTGTCCTATTACGGCATTTCCCATGGTGCCGCCCCTTTTCACTTCCTTTAGTTCTTATATTTCCACCTTTTATAACTCTCCCCGGCTGATGAATCCCGGGGGTGATAAAGATAAATATATTGACGCTTTATTTCCATTGTATTGTTTTCCTTGTTCCCTTCACCCCGTGGAACTACTGTTATTGTTATTGTTACTGCTCTGCTACTGCTACTGCTACTGCTACTGCTACTGCTACTGCTACTGCTACTGCTACTTCTCCCCCCCTCTTTTGGCTACGATTCCTTTGCCTTTGACCCAGGGCAAGAATTACATAATGCTGCGTGGGAGAGGGGATTGACATCCCCACTGTGTATACCGGACAAAAAGGAATGAAAACAAAAACCAGAACCAGGGCTTCCTTTTTTAACCTTTTCACAGGCTCCAACCGCTCACACTCCCAATGCACCATCGGAGTTGACTTATCTTTGACAGATTGAAAATAAATGTATCTCCAAAAACAGACAGTTTGAACAACCCCCAGTTTGACTTTCTCCACCACCACCACCACCACCACCACCACCACCCCCACCACCTCAGCCGCATCCAC
>MXQC01000066.1:0-70000 GCA_002094185.1 Zhuliangozyma boniae
TGTGTATAAGAGACAGGGAGGGAGGAGGAAGAGTATGTTAATCCTTTTATTGTTTTCGGCCCTACTAAGTGATTTATCCCCGTTGTCTTTGTGAGGTCTCTCTCGCTCTCTCTGTCTCTCTCGCTATGGAACATAGAACATAAAACAGAGACAGACAGAGAAAGACAGACAGAGAAAGACAGACAGACAGACAGAGAAAGAGACAGACAGAGAAAGACAGACAGAGAAAGAGAGAGAGACCCAAACGCAACGAAAGGAAAAAAAGAAAAGAACAAAAGGAGGAAAAAACGGGAAAACGCTGCCACAAGCAGCCAAAGAGAAAAAAGAAAAAAGAAAAAAGAAAGAAAAAGGAGAGAAGGGGGAGAAAGAAGGTAGAAACGGAGGGGAGGAAGCAATTGAAGTGGAGGTGCAGAGGAGGTGCAGAGGAAGGTGCTCTGGTGAAGGGGAAAGCAAGGGATACTCCAGTATCACTGGTGCCTATCAACACCACCTCTTACCAGAGACCTTCCCCTGTATCCTCCTGCCCCTCAACTGGAAAACCGTCCTCGCCCAGTCCGTCGGTGGTGCATCTTCTCCTTTTTTTGCCGGAGCCACTTAGAGGCCAGCATAAAAAGAACCACGCCATTTCCAAATATATTACCCGTCATCACGTTGTCTCGCCTACAGCCCCCCCCCCCCCGTAGTATGTCTTCTCTCTCTCGCTTCATGCATCTCTTCCTACTTTGGCGGGTGGTTCTATCTCCTTTTCCTCCGACACGAGGGACAGAAAAGGTTAGTGTGTTCCCGTAGTTAAGAGGTACCACGGGTTTCGTCGGTGGAAGAAACTGAGACTAATTCCGGACTGAGTTACTAGCCCACAATTTGTGATGTCATGCATTTTGGAGCTGGTGCCGGGGTACCGGGGACTCCCCTTTTGCGCCGGTGGCTCAGCAAGGACAGACAGACAGGGTGAGGTACAAAGGAATATCGGTCCTGGTGTTCCCCCCTCCCCCCGCCATGATAGATAAGGTGGGTGTGAGAAAAGCCAAGAGAGAGACACGGGGAGATGGGGGAGGAGGGGAGATGGCCCTTTAGCGAACGTAATATGAAATTGCCTTGCACCCAAGAAAAAAGGGCGATAGGGCAATTAATTAAATTAATCTTTCTCTGTATATGCCACGCTGGTCCACACCCAGTCCATCCCTCCCTCCCATGTGTGCGAGTGTCCCTTAGTCTGGCCCCCAATGGAATTATAGCAGAATGGGGCACATGGAAACCGCCCTATATTTAGCGCGCGGCGAGAGGTGCAGTCTGGCTGTTGGTGGGGGGTGGGGTATATGCAGTTTGTTTCAAGGAGGACAGAACAGTCATTCCAGCCGTTTCACAGGCTGCTCTCATCCCTCTCCAACTGTACTAGGCTGTTGTTCTCCCTCTGGTGGGGGTCTGTTTCAGTATGATGGTTTTCCGCATGGTAGCAACGCAGAGCGCATCGCATCTCCCAGCCACATGAACATCCCCCTCTCTTTTTCTTTCTCTCTTCTCCTTTTTCTTTCTTCAAGGAGGGAGAAGAGATGACGAAAAAAATGGGGGGTGAGGCTGAAGACAATGCAAAAGGGGGAGAGCGGAGTGGAGAGACAGTTGATTAAAAAGTCACGCATGGTATTAATGGAGGATTCCTCTGCTATTTCATACACACGGAAAGACAAGTTAAAAAGAAGCAATTAGGAATGGTTAAATGGGACAGGTCAAGTTGTAATATAAAAAAGGTGGAACGAGGTCTGTGAAACGAGGTCTGTGAAACTCGCAAAGGTTCCCTCATAAGGGAGGAGGAAAAACAACAAAATAGAGCAACGTGTTTAGAAAGGTAAAAAGTGGAGAGGTGTAGCCAGAAATAGGTACACCTTTATGGTAGTAGTGCTTGTGCTGGTGCTGGTGGTGTTTCCTTAAACGGACTCCTCGTCAGACGCCTTTTGGTTTCTCTTGATCTTGAAGAATCTGATGCCACCGCCGTGCTCCTCGGCGCCTTCGGGCTTGGGTGGCGCGGCTCTGGTGAACGACGAGTCGTCAGCAGCAATGCCGCCCTGGGGGGCGGGGTACTGCTCGCCCTTCTCAGCCTTGACTCTCTCCATGTGCTTTCTGTACGACTGGGCAATATTGGACGAGAAGGTCAAGGTCCAGCAGATGACCAAGCACACAAACGCGGCCCAGACAAAGCCCAACAATTTGGCACCGACACTGGCGTCTCTGTCGGCATTCTTGAACGCGTTCTTGGCCAACACCACCACGGCGGTCTGGAACGAGGCGAAACCAGCGGCAAAGAAGAGAGCCACGGTGACCAAAAAGATCACCACGCGGTCAATCACAAGGAAGCAGAAGCCCAAGAGGTCGATAATAAACGCCAACCCGGAGAACGCAAGGGCAATGATGCAAAAGGCAAACGAAAATCTGCTCAAGTAGTAGAACGTGGCCCGGTTGTTGAGAAAGTTGTCGGGGATGTTCTCAGAGGTGCTGAAGTTGTCCTCGGGCGAGAGGGGGTACGCAGGGCCAAGGAGACAGTTGCCGAAATCGTCCTTGTCGCACACACCCCAAAAGGTCCACGCGCTGCGGTTGGCAGGGGCGTTGGGGATGTCGGTGGTGTCGGCGTCGAGCCAGTAGAACCGGTTCAAGGGAAAGTGCTTGGACGAGCCGGAAAGGATGATGAAAATCAAAAGCAAGAGCGCGCCGGCCAAGAAGAACAAGTTGAAAAACGTGTGAATGACCTTCATCGTGGAGGAGGGAAGGAAAGAACTATAGTTGTGAAGCTAAAGGGTAGTGGGGGAGGGTTGTAGGTGAGATGGGGAAATACTATGTTTCTCTGTTTCTGTTTCTGTTTTTCTTTTCCTTTTGCTATAGGTGGGAATTGAAATAGCTTAAGTAACTTCTCTTTTCTGGCAGTTTTGCTCGTCTGTGGGGAGGAGGGTAGGGGGTTGTGACTGAGAAAAGGCACAGAGCAGGGCGGTATACAATGGGAGAGAAGGAGAAGGAAGACTTTTACAAAGTGTGATGTTGTGTTGTGGGTGGGCACAGCTTTTCCCCCAAACTTTGTGTGACTATTTTATTTTTCCTCCCGCCTAAAAGAACACACCTGAAATTTGGCTGTGCGCAGGCAAAGCAAGGCACAGCAGTGTGTAATGTATGAGTCTGTGCGTGTGCTTACCGCTTCCGTCACTCTCTCCCCGTCGCCTGCCCGATTAGTGCAAACTATAAACAAAACAAGACCAGCTTTCGTCCCAATTGGGAACTCGAGGTAAATCTTTTCCCTGCCTCTTTTTGTGCCACACACGCACACGTACTTTCTCTCTCCTTCTCCTTCTCCTTCTTCTGCTCCTTCTCCTTCTTCTGCTCCCCTTCCTGCCTCTTCTGGTGGATTACGTAATACAGCATTACTTTCCATACAATCTCCCTTGTTTGTTGTGGTTTTGGTTTCTCTCAGCACACACACGGCTGGCTATGCCCCCGAACAAGACATGAACAAGGAAGCTTACATAACCTTTTTCACTCCATGCGAGGCAATTCCTTGCAGGGTCGAAGGGAGAAGAAAATAGGATGCCATGAAGGTCATGGGGGTGGGACGGGCACCCCACGCGAGGCTGACCCCAGCTACTGCGGCTCTTCCCGCCTTTTTACCACCCCGCCTTTTCCGTGACCAACCATCTTCTCAGGCAAAGCACGCCACCCGTCAACAAAGGAAGAAGAGCAATTACATCAGCCAAGCAGCATATGAAGCACAGCACAGCAGAAAGCAGAAAGCATAAAGTATGGACGGCAAAGAAAAAGCCCAGCAC
Source organism: Zhuliangozyma boniae (assembly GCA_002094185.1). Classification (NCBI taxonomy): domain Eukaryota; kingdom Fungi; phylum Ascomycota; class Pichiomycetes; order Serinales; family Debaryomycetaceae; genus Zhuliangozyma; species Zhuliangozyma boniae. Next base: position 3,804 of record MXQC01000066.1, read on the forward strand.
TAATTTCACTGCGGGAGAAAAAGAAATCCCACTAGGCCAGAAATCCGTGACTTGCGCCAAGAGAGACACACCTCATTATACCCAGGAGGAATAAGAGAAGAGAAAGAGTGCAACTGTTTGTTATGTCAATTTGCGCAGTCCTTTGCCGAATTTCACCTTGTTCTTCCTTTCCCGCATTGTTTACACCTCTACCAATTACCCTACCTGTTTCAGCCGTTATGTCATCATAGGCCTCTCTTGTCCTCTCTGCCCTTCGCCTGGTCCCCAGGAACACGTTTTACCGTGTAAACATAACCTTTAAACTACCTATTTGCCATACCGCAAATGAAAAACTAAAATATCTAACCCTCCAAGTGAATTTTAAAAAGAACAGAAAGTAGTGGCCAAGGAGCAGCAGTTTCTCTGTCCTTATAGGGCCTACTTGCTCTCGTCCTCGCCATCGCCATCGTCGTAGCCCCATTCGACGCACCACCCGTACCACGTTCTCTTGAGACACTTTTGCGGGGGCTCATCTGTAGGCAGAGAAGTGCCGTTTGAAGTGGAAGCAGCTGTGCTGGTGGTCCCGGTGGTGGTGCTGCTGCTGACAGACATCCCACCCCGGCTGCCCGTAATCAGCGACGTCCTCAATGTGCTCTCTCTCTGCGTGCTCTTCAACGGGTGCGGCAACTGCGGCTCGTCCCTCTCCAGATCGTCGTGCACCACAAACCGCCAGTTGAAGCAGTCGCGACAAGGCGGCTGCTGCACGCACCGCGCCGTGTCGTTGTACACCATGATTATGTCATCAATCACCGTGTGGATCCGGTGGTTCAACAAGTTCACGTGCCACCCCATGTCCGTCACCACGTCGTACACGCACTGGTACCCCGTGTGGCACGCTGTCTCCATGGCGTACCCTGCCACATTACACGTGGACGACGCCCCGTTGCACACGCCCATGTAGATGGGGTCCGCCGTGTTGCCAATGTGCCAGATGTTCTCCATGTGCCGTGGCAACCCTGGCGGGGTGGGCAAATGCAATCGCCGCGTGGCCAACATCTCCCCCGGCGCTTCAAACGCCACGGCGGGGAGCCCAAACGTGCGGCCGAGCAACGAGGCCATCGCCCCGCCAAGCGAGTGGCCCGTGACCCAGATATTCGTCGTTTCGGGAGGGTAGATGGCCGTCACGTTGCGGTACAACTCAAGCGCCGCCTGGTAGTACTTGTCCTCCTTGCGAAGCTCCTTTTCCAAGCAGTCCTGGTTGCATGTGTATGTCTTTTCGTAGCAGTCGCACACCGTGGTCCACATGTATCCCACGCGCGCGCAGCAGCACGAAAAGAGCAAATTGTCGTTGGTCTTGTCGTTGCCCGCAGTCTCGTCGCTGCCGCCCCCGGGCAAGCCGGCACCCGACGTGCCCTTGATTCCAATAACAACCGTCTTGTTGTCTTGACTCACAAATACGTGACCGCGCATGCCCACGTCCTCCCAGCCGAAATTGAGGTCCACATTGTCCTGGTCCGGCTCCCACTCGCCCAAGTCCACCCAGTCGGACTTGCGCTTCTCGTCGTCGTCGCGCGGGAACCGCACGTATGCGTTCGACAGGATCGTGGCAAGGGAGACAATCGTGTCCTTGTCGCTAATGTTGGGCACGCGCAAATTCTCGTCGACCCACTCCAACCCGATGCGGTTGAGAATGCTGGCGTCAGACACGTCCTTCGCGTACGCCAAGTACGACTCGACAAAGTTGGGCGTGTTGCGCTCCTTTAGTCTCTGCGACCGGCCCTCCTGGCTCCGCATGGGAAGCTGGATCGTGAATGGGTCCTTGCCGCGGTGCACCTTCGGCCAGTCCATCTGGCGGTATACTGCCTCTAGATCGTCAGCAGCAGCAGCAGCATTTTCGCCTTCATCTTTGGTGTCCACATGGTTGGCTAGCTCCTGTTGCAATGACACAAAGTGTGACGCGTGTTTCATCAAGTACTCGGGCGTGATGTCCAACCTTCTGTGCACCTTATAGTTGGATGCCCCGGTCCCGTGGTGGAAAATGTGTTTCAACTGGAATGTGTTGGCATCGCCGCCCCCCTCATTCAGTAGAATAACCTGTTGCTGCTGGTCCTCTTGTGGTGCTTGCCCATGACGTATCCTCTCGCTGACCCACGGCCAGTTGGCGAGGACCAGGGGCACAATCACCACCAAAAAGTAAAACGCACACCACCAAGGAGAGATGTGCTTTCTCCGGTACATGGCCCTTTTCCCGTTCATGCTGTGGTGTCTTCTTTTGTGATTGATGCTCGGCGTGATGCTGTCTGTTGCTATCTGCTTATTTGTTTGTTCCTCCACCGGGGAAGCTTGCGCTTTGGTGGCTGTGGTTTGCTTATCTTCCTCTTCTTATTTTTGCCCGCGTGGGTCACTTGTTTTTTTCCTTCTGTCTACCTCGTTCTATGGGTTTCTTTTTGGGTTTCCCGCCTCAATGTTGCCTTTTCCGTGGTATGGAGATCAATGGTGGGAGAGGCACACCCCTTTCACTTTTTACCCCATCTTTTCTCTTCTCTCCCCCGCTCCGCGCCACCACCACCACCACCAAAGTACTGTAGCTATAAATACCCCACGTTGGCACCGTCGTAGAGGGGGTTTTCCTGAAGCAAGTAGCTCTTGGCCGCTACTATGCGGATATCCTTAACCACATCCGGCTGCTTGCCCACGCGCTCTTGCTCGTCGCGGAAACTGTATTCGAGAATATGGTGTAGTTTGCTGAGCACGCTCGATAAGAGTGCAGGGGTGATTTTCCCCGTGGTATAGAACTGATCGGCGATCAACGCCGTGAACAAGTCGCCACACCCGTTGAACCGACAGTCGATCTCCTTGATGGGCACGTAGAATATTTCGGTTTTCACGCACCCGACACAGAATAACTTGCCGTTGATGGCCACGGAGGAAATGACGATGTTGTCCACGGTATACTGGTTGCTGAATGCCGTGAGTGCTGCCCGCAAATCGGCCCAACCGGCAATGGACATCCCGCAAAGCGTCTCAAACTCAAACTGGTTGGGCGTGATCAACGACACGCACCCGCTGGCAAGAATGCTGCGGTAGATGGGGATCACCGACTCGGAGACGTAGAGTTTGCCGTTGTCCCCCAACACTGGGTCCACGATCCAGATGGGGGCGGCATCACCAGCGCCACCAGCGCCATTAATAGCAGCTACAATCTGGTCGCGCGCCACCGCCAAGACCTCTGCATTCGGCGTGTAACCCGTGAGAATAACATCATACTCGCAAAGTTTTACAATTTTCTGGAGCCCCACAAGGATATCGGTCACCATTTCCGGTGTCGATGCCGAGCCCTTGAACGAGCCGTAACCCGGATGGTTAGAGTAGTTGGTGGTGTTGATGGCGTCCACGTCCCACCCCGTGTACTGTAGCGGGAACACGGTGGCACGGTTGCCCACGTACCCGTGCACCACATGCGACAGAATGGAAAGAAGCGACTTGGTCATGATAGGCAGCGCAGCTGTGGGCGGTTGTAATGGCGGTGGTCGGCTATTTGGTTATGATTGTGGGCACCTTTTGCACTACCTTTCCCGGCTCTTGCGCTTTATTCCCTCTCCCCCAACAAAACCGACGTGTCCCTGCCAGAAAGAAAGAAGCCCGCAGAAGAATGAGACAAGAGAGACGAGAGGGCAAAAAACAAAACGCATAACACGAGATCAAGGCACTGCAATTGACAGCATTAGCATCAGCATTGCCACCACCACCACTGCCACCACCATGTCGCTCAAGGAATCAGCGTCCATTGAATTGGGGTACCCCATCATGGCCGCCAAGTTTCTCAACAACAAGACGTTGCTCGTGGCCGGCGGCGGCGGCGAGGGCCGCAACGGGATCCCCAACAAGATTACCGCCATCAAGTGCAGCTTCAAGGTCGCTGACCCCAGCCGGCGGTTGCAAAAGTTTCGCGAGATTACGTTGCCCATCTTTGAGGACTCACCGCAGTGCTTGGACACCGCCCGCATTGACGGTGGTGCTGAGTTCAATGTCATTGTCGGGTGCAACCAGAGCTCCGAGTTGATCAAGTCGATGAATGTCAACAACAATATCCGCAAGTACGTGTTCACCGAGGACGAGCATTTGCAGTTTATCGACGCGGCCCAGTTTGAGAAGGAGGCTAGTGGCGATGTGGGCGAGTACCCCAAGATTGTGCGCTTAGCCCCCGACAACTCGGTGGGGTGCTTTATGACCTCGACCGTGCCCTCGTGCGTGTACGTGTTTAACCCCGATGTGTTGGAATTGCGGTGCAAGTACAAGCAGGACTTGGAGATTAAGGATTTTGTTGTGAACCCCAAGGACAGCAAGACGTTGTGTGTGGTGACCCTGTCGTCCATCGACATTGTGTCGACCGAGACCGGCGTCGTGGTGTCGTCGTCGGTGAGAAACGCGGCCTTGGCGGCAGAGTTGAAGAAATACACCTTGTCCAAGGTCAAGTACATTGGCAACGACGAGGTGATTATTGCTGCCTCCTTGCGCGCCGCCAAGGCCGGCAAAGGCACGGCCGCGGTGTTGTTGCGGTACAGCACCTTATCACAACATATCCTTGCCGCCTGCGTGGTATCGAAGAGCTTTGCCAACATTGTTGCCTTGGACGTGTCGCTTCTGCAGCACTTGGTTGCCGTGGCCGGCAACGACTATTCGGTGTTGTTGGTGAGCTTGGACACCCTCAAGGTGGTCAAGACGTTTAGCAAGTTGCATGCGTTTGCCATCACCAGTGTCGCGTTTGCCCCCAACGGGTCCAAGTTGGCCACGGTGTCTGCGTCCCACGACTTGCGCGTGTTTCGGATCCCGCCCAACTTTACGCGCGGCAAATCCGTCATTGGTACCTTGTTCCTGTACTTGTTCACCATCGTGTTGGTGGCAGTGTTGGGCATTGTTATCCAGACCATAGTTGGCACTGGTCAATTTGACGGGCTTGTGGCTCACTTGGAGCAGTATGTGGGTCCCTTGGAGAAGTATGTGGGTCCCTTGGAGCAGTATGTGGGTCCCTTGGAGCAGTACGTGGCCCACTTGGACGGCGTTGCTGAGCAGTTGCAGCCGTACAAGGAGCGCGGGTTAGAGTATGCCAAGTCGGGCTACTCGTTGGCTGAGGAGTACGGAAAGGTTGGCTACTCGTTGGCTGAGGAGTACGGGAAGATTGGATACTCGTTGGCTGAGGAGTATGCCATCAAGTACGGCAGCCAAGGCCTCGAGTTTGTGCGGGAAAAGTTACAGGTTGTGAACACAGAAGAGGCGCCGGCGGCCGTATCGACGACTGTACACGAGGATATGGTGCAGCAAGTGACGCGGAACATACACGATGAGACCACCAAGTCTGATTTCGACAGCGATTTCTTTTTCGAGAACAGTGACAACTACATTACTACCTCTATTAGTGGCACGGCGGTGGGCACGACCACGGAGTCTTCTATCCCAGTGGATGAGGAATCCAGCTTGGTTGTTAATGAGAAAGTTAATAGCTCCCCCGTTGAGGAGGCTGTTGATGTAGATGACAAGTTTGTTAGCGATATGGTTAAGCAGCCTGCGAACAACCAGACTGCGGTGGAGCCAGTTAAGTCTTTTGGCGACAGGGTGGACACGTCTGCTGAGACATCTTCGGGGACTGCAAAAGCGTCTTTTGTTGTGGAGCCCGTTGTTGAACCCGTTATGGAACCCGTTGTTGAACCTGTTGTGGAGCCTGTTGTGGAACCTGTTGTGGAGCCCGTTGTTGAACCCGTTGTTGAACCCGTTGAAGAGCCTGTTGTTGAACCCGTTGTGGAGCCTGTTGTGGAACCCGTTGAAGAGCCTGTTGTTGAACCCGTTGTGGAACCCGTTGTGGAACCCGTTGTGGAGCCCGTTGTTGAACCCGTTGTTGAACCCGTTGAAGAGCCTGTTGTTGAACCCGTTGTGGAACCCGTTGTTGAACCTGTTGTTGAACCCGTTGTGGAGCCTGTTGTGGAACCTGTTGTGGAACCCGTTGTTGAACCCGTTGTGGAACCCGTTGAAGAGCCTGTTGTTGAACCCGTTGTTGAACCCGTTGTTGAACCCGTTGTTGAACCCGTTGTGGAACCCGTTGTTGAACCTGTTGTGGAACCCGTTGTTGAACCCGTTGTTGAACCCGTTGTTGAACCCGTTGTGGAGCTTCTCGTCGAAAAGTCTAAGGTTCCTGCTTCTAGTCCTGTCGCGTCTTCCGTTCCAGAAGCCGTCGTTCTCAAGCAACCTTCTGGTGATGTTGACGGCGACATTGAAAACGTCATCTCCAAAGATGTTCCTGAAGCTGAGCCTACTTCATTGGTTGTTACCAAGGAGGCCACCAAGGAGGCTGTGAAGAAAGTCGTTGAAGAAAAGTCTGTGAGCCTGTCTGCCCCTGTAGAAAGTGTGCCGCCAGCCAAGAAGGAGACACCCAACAAGGCTAAGAGGTTGAGCGCTGTTTCCGTTGAACCGACCACCGCTGCTGCCATCCAGTCCTCTGTGGACGGTAATGCCAAACATAAGCTAAAGCCGGAGGCGAAACCAGAACCAGTGCCAGTGCCCAAGCCAGAACCAGTGCCAGTGCCCAAGCCAGAGCCCAAGTCAGAGCCCAAACCAGAGCCCAAGCCAGTGCCCAAGCCAGTGTCAAAGTCAGTGTCAAAGTCAGAACCAAAAGCTGACGCCAAGAACACCAAAAAGGACACCACTGTGGCCCAGAAGCCAAATTCTGCTGACCGTGCTGAAAAGGATGAGTTGTAAAGCCAAAAGAAGGAGTGGGTAATTAGATTAGCTAGCGTTTACCAAAGAAAGTGATTTTCGATTTGCTAGTACTATTTCCGTCACGTGTCTTTCACACTTTTTTTGCTTTGCCTTTGCTTTTTTCTTGCTTCAGACGCGACTCTTTATCCAATTGGACCTCCACCGTTACTCATCATGAGTGTAAACCCGTTTGAGAGTCTTAGGAACGTTACCGACCCGTCGGACTTTCGGGATACTGTGCTACCGCAGTTGGCGGAGCTCGATGTGTTAGAGCGGTGCTACATATGCAAGGAGCTTTTCCGGGCGCCCGTCATCACCTCATGCAACCATACGTTCTGCTCCCAGTGCATACGCGAGTACTTGATCGCCAACGGCAAGTGTCCCTTGTGCAAGGCGGAGGTATACGAGAGCAACTTGAAGCGGGATGTGTTGTTGGGGGAGATTGTGGCGTGCTACGCCCAGCTACGACCGCACTTGCTCCAGTTATTGAAGAAGGGGCAAGAACAGCAGGAGGAGCTGCACCAGAAAGTGGGTGTGGCATCTAGTGATAAGTGGGACCTGCCAGAGGTGATTGAAATCGACGATGAGGAGCCAGCACTAAAACGTCAAAGGACCGGGACGAGTGCGCCACAAGTTGAAATTTCGAGTGAGCCACTAGTTGCATGTCCCATATGTGCGACGATGATGACGGCCGAGGTGCTCCAATCCGCGCACATTGACGAGTGTCTACTGGGCAAGAAGCGGCCATCATCGGTCGACCAGTTACGTGGGAGAAGAAGGCTGCCGCGGCAGTTGCAGTTGGGACAATCACAGCAGGGACAGCCGCCGAAGAAGTCGATAGCGTCGTTTTTCCAGTCCTCGGGATCCACCCCGCCCCCACCATTTTCCTCGACCGCTTCCACGCCTCCGTCTCAGCCTACCGGTACCCTTCCCCCTCCAGCTACCAGCACACTTCCCCCGGCATTGCCCCTGAGTCTCGGACACGAGGAGTTCTACTTCCAGGAGAGCGTAGCCAACCCCGCTGAGGTCAAGCGGCTAGCGCGGTTGGACTTTCTGTCGTTGACAACGTCGCGGCTTAAGGAGAAGCTCGTGGCATTGCGGCTCCCGACCCAGGGCACGCGCACCCAGTTGGAGCTCAGGTACAACCAGTACTTTGTGTTGTACAACTCGAACCAGGACAGCAACCGTCCAGTGCCGGAGAAGGAGCTACGGCTGCGGCTCCACCAGTGGGAGATATCGCATCTGGCGTTTGCCACTGCTAGAAGTGCCGCCATCAAGCACAATTTGTTTCGGAGCAAGAGCGCAGTGAGCAACCGGTCAATCACTGACAAGAACTTTCTGGTGCAGGAGTGGATGGACGTGTACCAGCAGGAGTTCAAGGAGTTGGTAAAGCAGGCGAAGGCATCGATGAAGAGGGTGGTGGAGGGGTTGGAGGCGCCGGCAAATGCGGAGGCGTCGGCAAATGCGGAGGCGTCGGCAAATGCGGAGGCGTCGGCAAATGTGCCCTCGACCGAGCTGTCGGTTGCCTATACTAAAGGTAGGGCAGAAGAAACCCTGGACTCAGCGTTTGAGCTTAACGACGAGGACTTGCAGCACGAACTTGCCGTCAATCCGTTGTTTGCACCGGAAAAGAGGGTCGTAAAGTAACACCATCAAACATGCATAAACACACATATTCACCCATATTCTCCGCGCGATTTTTCGGGTACTGTATTGTCTTAACTGCTCTCTCTTTTTCTGCCGTGATGTTTCAGGGCTTTGCTTTCCCGATGCGGCCACAAAAGCCGGCGCCATTTTCTTTTTGCTCCCCTCCTTTCATTCTGCCCCTTCTATCGCAGAGTATCTTGTGAAGGAGAAGAGCAGAAAGATAATCCACCTTGTGTTATACGAACAGCCACAGCCAGTGAGCCAATGCACAACAGCCAGTCTAGTTAATCTGGCCCATTGGGAACTTGCAGTTTTTTTCCTTTCTCACGCACACATACATCCAAAAAGGTTAGCAAAGACAAACGACCTTCAACAGCTTTCATCCATTCTGTTTCAACCACCGGCGTCCACAATCATTCAACTGACGTGGACCCCATCTTTCCCGCACCATGGACGACAACCTATACTTGACCACTTACGAGGCGGCGCTCGCCGTGGTGGCGACGGCCATGAAAAAGGCCCGTCTACGACTAGACACCTTGGTCGTCAACTCCTTCATTGGCGGCATGCTCTTCACCACCGGCGGTATGCTACATGTGCACATCCAGGCGTATATGCCGGCGATATACCAAAGCGACCCCGGGGTCGTCAACCTCCTCCAAGGGGCATGCTATCCCATCGGCCTCTTCTACGTGGTAGTGCTCGGTGTGGACCTCTTCAACTCCAATATCTTGTTCTTTAGCACTGGTATCTGCCGCGGCGCCGTGTCGCCGCTCGACTTGCTCATTAGCTGGCTCATCAGCTGGTGGTTCAACTTGGTGGGCAACATCTTTGTGTGCTACGTCATCTGCAATTACTCGTCCATGTCGACGTCGGAGTTTATGGTCAAAGGCAGCGTCGACATTCTTATGGCCAAGGCATCGTGCTCGTTTGTGGAGACGTTTCTCAAGGGCGTTGCGGGCAACTTTTTCGTATGTTTGGCTATCTTTCTCCAGTTGATGGCGAAACCCATTCACGTCAAGTTGTTGATGATGATGCTCCCGGTGTTTTCGTTTGTGGCTTTGGGCTTCACCCACTCGGTGGCCGACATGTACATGATCATCATCGGGTTGATCAATCGTGCGCCCATCTCCGTAGCCGAGGTGGCGTGGAAACTATTCCTCCCCGGGGCCATCGGCAACATTGTGGGTGGCTCGTTCTTTGGGGTGGTGATCACGTGGTACTTGCACATCGTGGTGGTGGAGAGAGACCAGAAGCAGTTGCAGTTGCCCCAGTACGAGTTGCGCGACGAGCAGCCCGAGTTGAACCAGGACTCGAGAGTGGTGCGCCAGAAGCGGCCCGTGCTTGACGAAGACATGGAGATCATCCCGGAAAAGACCTCGCCCTCGCCCTCGCCCTCGCCCGAAGATACCGACGACTCCATGGTGAACGAGGAGCCGCGGCCATACCTCTACCGCCGGCACACCAGTATAGCGTCGATTCGGTCGCAGCCTGTTGCAGCCTCGAGGACATCCTCGGTCGTGAGGTCGCCGAGGAACGTGTTTCCCGTATATGGGATGGGTCCACCATTGAAGCGGGAGCGCACCATTGCCGAGGGTATTGGGTATACTGAACCCAGAGACGGTAGTGGTGGCGGCATCAGGAATAGCACCGATAGGAACAGAACCAGAAACAGAAACAGTTTGGGTGGAGACAGCGACGACGAAGAAGAAGAAGAAGGGGTGGCGAATGAATATGGGCCCAACGCGGAGTACATTGGGAGTCAGTTGAAGCGGATTTTGACCAACAGGTCGTCGGCAAGGCGGCCCATTGACTTGGAGGCAGCGAGGGTGAGGAGCAGCACGGCGCTGATGGAGTCGCTGACGCGAAGAAGGTCCATGCAATCGTTGCGGTCAAACTTGTTTTCAAACACCATGAGCCGACGAACGGGGGACGACGTGTCTATCGACTCCGGTGCTATGCCTGCGACCACAACCACTACCAGCATACCTGTTCCCCCACTGTCTGCACCGCCCCTGCCCCTCGCCGCTCCTCCTGTAGAACAGGACCTTTCGGAGGCAGTGGGTATGGACAATTTGGACAAGATCCTGGAAAGCAGTCACCATACGTAAGAGAACTCACTTTAGATAGACGAATAGACAAACTTTTTCATATTCAAAAAGAAGGGGGGTTAAGCAAAGAGATATTGGCGGTTGGATAAGGTGCTCATGTGGAGAGGAAAAAATATGGACGGGTTGGGAATTGAACCCAAGACCTTTTACTGTCTCGCTTGGTGCAAGGCAAACGCTCTACCAACTGAGCTACACGCCCAAGATTCGAAGAAAAAAATCCAACTGTTTGACCGGCTTGGACATAGCAGTGACGTGTGGAGATTCCATTGAATCTACCAGTTTGCTTCTATTGCTGGGTTAGCCCTCTCTCTCGGACTATGTAGTGGCTCATGTGGGTTCTGAGTCATATTTTGTGATAAGATATTTTGGAAAAAGTGGTATTAAGCACTATTCTGTTTTTTTGGCGCAATTTTGGGTGTAATGTTCACTTGTAGCATTTGTTTCACAATGTGAACGAAGGCGGAATTGTCCATATACTGGGACTCTTGGAGGAATACGTGGCTCTGCTCTTTCATTGTCAATACCCAATCCGTCGACCTTGAAACCAGACTCTTGGAGGCCAAGAACTCTAATTCGGTTTTTCTTTTCGCAACAACAGCATTGTTGTGGCCCAATTAGGAAATCGCGCCATGCCCTCAGACATCTACAAATCACCATTGCCAGCACCCCGGGTAGTGCAAGGTGGCTCTCTAAGGTCCCGTCACGTTCGCTCCTACAACTATAAAAGGAGGCCCTATCCTCCTCCAAAGTGCCCATTTCTCTCTCCTTTTACACCGCACAAAACAACAAACAAACCACACAAAAACACATATAAACACGTTACAATGGCTGCCCAGAGAACCAACAACACTTCTACCACCACCACCGAGGACGCCGCGCAAGATAACTGGGCCGTCAGACTCAATGGCGCCAAAAACAAGACTGTTGTCTGCTCCAGATGCACCATCATGTGAGCGTGCAGCAAGAAAACGCGTGATCAGAGATCGGAAATTTGTATTGAGAACATATAGTGAATGAAGTATCCCGTGCTCGTAAGAACAGTCTCATTCTTCGTAGATATGTAGGTGTCACAGACGCACCATACTGTCTCCCCACACTTTCCTTTGAGAGAGCTAATTGTTTTCCCAACTAGAGGAACAGGCTTTTACGAGAACAGAATGATCAATTGCAGCAGACATGAACGCTTTCCTTTTTTTCTTCAAATTGAACGATGCATCGCCACACATGCACGACATCTTTTTGCATGTTCAAGGTGAGAACACCACTCAAGATGCCGTACTACGCCGTAGCGCGAGGGAACAGGCCAGGAGTCTACCACAGCTGGACGGAATGCAAGAAACAGGTGCATGGCTTCAGCGGCGCCGTCTTTAAAAAGTTTGACAACGCCACCGACGCACAAGCCTTTGTCAGCATGAGGGGGCAAGCAGGACGGTTGATGACGTCGGAAACAGGCCAGAGCAGTAACACCATCAGAAGCACCACCACCACCGCCAATACCCCGCGTGGCATTTCTTCTAGCAACGTCTCCAAGCCATGGACCAGCTGCACTTTGAGGGCCACCCCTACCAAGAAAGCCGAGACTCCTTGCAACGCCGAGATTGTTTTCACTGACGGCGCGTGTCGCGGAAATGGCCAGCACGCAAGTCCCGCGGCTGGTTACGGCGTCTACTACGGGCCCAACGACGAGCGCAATGTTGCTATCCCCGTGAATGAAGTGGACACGGGGTACAAGCCCACAAACCAGCGAGCCGAGCTCATGGCCATCATCCATGCAATGAGGAATACACTATGTGACTTGGAGCAGGGGCACGCCAAGCGCCGCACTGAGATCTACTCTGACTCCAGCTACTCCATCAAAGCAATCACCGAGTGGTCACGTACGTGGATCCGCAACGGGTGGAAGAACAGCAAGGGGGAGCCCGTGGCCAATGTGGACTTGATTAAAACGGCGGTGGCGTTGAGGCAAAGCATCGATGAAAAGTACAGCGAACAAGGGATGGGTAGTCTCAAGTTTGTGCATGTGAAAGGCCACGCGGGTCATGACGGGAACGAGGCTGCTGACCGGTTAGCCAACTTGGGCGCCGACAAATTCCGTTGCGTTTGAGCATAAAAAGCGTTCACTGCAGTGCAGTGTGAGTATAAAGATTACCCCCAGGACATTGCTTCCGCTGCTGGCCAGAGACAAGTGTTTGTTTGATCTGCTTTTATTTTATTTTTGCTTTAAACACTATACTGAATGTTTCCATCTTCGTCACAACTCCCTCTTGGTGTACTTCTTTGCTCTCGCCAAGCGGGCGATGGTACGCAACACGCCGAGCTGCTTAAAGTGAAACTGGACAAACGTCTCCACAAGCCAGAGGGGCAACCAGCGGCTGGCCCAGTGCGAGAGGTAGGCCCGGGCGCCGTGGTAGAGGTTGAACCCCGGGTCACGCCAGCGACCAATATCCCTCACCACCTCCTTGGCATACTGCTGCGGGGAAATGTTGACGTCGCGCGACATGGACGCGGACGCGCGCATCGAATTGTACACGTTCTTCACGTCGTAGAAGGAGTCGCCGAGCGAGGTGCACACGTTGGCGTCGCAGATGGCGGTGTCGACGCCGCCGGTGATCACGCTGTGCACGCGCACGCCAAAGGGCTGCAACTCGCCGTGCAAGGTCAAGGCGTAGGCATCGATGGCGGCCTTGGTAGCGTTGTAGCCCGCCACCCACGAGAGCGGGAGCCGCGCGGCAATAGAAGACGTGAACAAGATGGTGCCCCGGGCGGCAATCACGAGCGGGGCAAAGTACTTGGTCATGTTGATGTGGCCAAGGACATTGACCTGGAAGAGCCGGTCCAACTGGTCTTCGTCGTGCTCGGCTGCGGGTGCGGCCATGGAAATGCCGGCATTGTTGTACAACACGTGCAACTTGCCGCCGGTAGCCTCCTTGACCTGCTGGGCGGCGCACTTGATGTCGTCCACCTTTGTGATGTCCACGGGGATGGACACCACGCCGTACTCCTGCTCCAACGGCTTTTGTGCAAACAATACGGGCTCGGGGGAGCAGGCAAACACCTGGTACCCCTTTTTCGACAACTCGACGCAGAGGTTGTAGCCGATGCCGGACGACGCGCCGGTGACCAAGGCGTATTTGGGGGAAGAGGACATGTGTGTGGACTGGTGGTGCAACGACTGGTGGTGAAAGAGAGGAAGGAGAAAGAGGATAAGGAGTAGAAGGAGTAGAAGGAGTAGAAGGAGTAGAAGGAGGAGAGCGGGGGAAGTAAGTGTGAGTTTTCTCACCCACAAAAAATGTTGACTTCGTATTGGCATGCGGCGGGGTCAGTGGCTCTTCCTCGCCCTATTTCCCTTTTTTCCTCTCTCTTCTGGCGCTCCTCCCTTTTTCTTTCCCTCGTCCACCAAAGCTGTTGGGCTCACACGCTTGTCATGTGAAAGGGAGAGAAGCTGCAAAAGAGGAGGCAGAAAAAAGGGGGGGTGGGGTGGGGAAGGGGAGTATGCATGTTTGCACAATGGAGCAGGGCGGTAATGTGCAATTGAGCGGATGCAAAATGATGCAGGAGAGAACCAAGGGCTCGATGGACAAGAGAAGAGAAGAGGAGTGGGGTGTGGGGAGGGGAGAAAAGGGGAAAGGAAGTTGATCCAGCGAGAGCGGACCACGTGGTTGGAGAGAAACAGCTTCCACGGCGGTGACACTACCGAAACCGATCTATAGCCAGTGCTAGGAAGCCCCACTCCCTTCCCCTGCCCTGCCAAGAGTACACTGCTTGGCAACGAGCGGCAAGCTACCACGGCACATCTAGGGTCTGCCCACCATTTTCGCCACTCCACACGTCCACACGACTACACACACACCGCTTTGATAAGAAATGCAATTGTGTTAAAAATTAGGCGCGATGTTCTTTCCAGCTGAGTCTCTCACTCGGAGCAAAGGAGGAGGAGGCCACCAGAAGAAAAAAATTTTCCCACTTACCACAGTTGTGAAAAAAAGTCATAAGGAAAAAAAGGGCAGCACACCCGTAGAGCACCTACTCCCCAGCATAGCCACATGTCCCCTACCGCCCACTCCTCCTCCGATAAGAAACAATCCGGCCTTGCCCGTGTCTTGGGCTCGGCCGCGGCTGGAATCGCCGAGATTGCCGTGTTCCACCCCGTGGACACCGTTTCCAAGCGGTTAATGTCCAACCACGGCAAGGTTACTTCGGCGCACCAGTTGAACCAGGTCATCTTCCGCGAGCACGCCGCCGAGGCGTTGGGTAAGCGGTTGTTCACGTTGTTCCCTGGGTTGGGCTACGCCGCGTGCTACAAGATCTTGCAGCGGGTGTACAAGTACGGCGGGCAGCCGTTTGCCAACGAGTTCTTGACCAAGAACTTTAAGGACACGTACGACGCCGCGTTCGGCCCCAAGAACGGCAAGGCGCTTTTGTCGGCGACGGCCGGGTCCTTGATCGGGATTGGTGAGGTGGTGTTGTTGCCGTTGGACGTGTTGAAGATCAAGCGCCAGACCAACCCTGAGGCGTTCAAGGGCCGTGGGTTCTTGAAGATTATTAGCGACGAAGGGTTTGGGTTGTACCGCGGGTGGGGCTGGACCATGGCCAGAAATGCACCCGGGTCTTTTGCCCTCTTTGGCGGCAACTCGTTTGCCAAAGAGTACATTTTTGGCTTGCAGGACCACACCAAGGCCACCTGGACGCAGAACTTTATTACCTCGATCTTTGGCGCCTCGGCATCGTTGATCGTGTCGGCGCCCTTGGACGTGATTAAGACGAGAATTCAGAACAAGAACTTTGAGCAGTCCGAGAGCGGGTTTACCATCTTGAAGAACATGGCCAAGAACGAGGGCATCACCGCCTTCTTCAAGGGCTTGACTCCCAAGTTGTTGACCACAGGGCCCAAGTTAGTGTTTTCCTTTGCCTTAGCCCAGTCCTTGATCCCTGCCTTTGACAAGTTGATAAGCAAGAACTAGGTCAAGGCAGCGGCATGGATGAATAGGAAGGGGAAAGGAGAAGGGGAAGGAGAAGGAGAAGGAGAAGGAGAAGGAGAAGGAGAAGTGGTGATCTGTACATAGTAAATGTGACACGACATTTGTGTATATACATGTCGCGCGCACGTGCGTTGCCTTCCCTTTCCCAGAAATGTCGCCGCCGGGGTTTGGGCGCCAAGCCCAGAAAGGCGGGAGGTCATGTGAAAGACGGAGAAAGCAAAAACGTGCTGCGAGGGAAAAGATTGCAATTAGTGAGAATGCGGGATAAACGACAACAGTAGAAAAGAAACTCCAACTTGAAACGACTGGCTCCCCTGGTGGACCAGAGGGACAACTTCGATTACAAATCAAAGACACCCACCTTCTCCCGAACCAAACGCCATACCTGACCTTGTCTCCACAGAAGTACAAAAGTACCAGCACGGTATATAAACACGCCGTGCGACTTGCCACCCCATCTTGGCACCGATTCGTCTCCTTTCCTCATCACAGACACGACCAGACCCCACACCTATTCTGCCACGACACAACAATGAAGATTCTTCTTTGGCTCTTTTACCTTATGAAAATCAACCTCCTTCAGTTGATCGTCCACAACTCGAGGAACCCCAGCTTGTCGACACAGTACATCCACAGCCCCATCTTTGAGGCAACGAGGTGTACACCCGAGACGGAAAACTACGCCGCCAACCGCGCGTGGCGCAACAATGTCACCGATATCCCCATCATGGACGACCTGGCGGAGGTGCCGGTAATGGAAGACTACGATATACTCGTAGAGGGGTTAGTCTAAGACTGCATATACACCCGCTTCCTTCCTCTTTTTGTAATATATAGTTTTCATTCTCTTCCACCTCCTCCTTTATATAGACTTTTAATGTGTTATTTCAACGAGTTGCTTCAATGTCCTGCACTCCGAATGCATCGTAGTAGCCCAACTTGCGTATCTCCGGGAGCTCAGCTGTCCACCGCCGGCGCGCCAAGATGTGGTCTAATTCCGCGACGCTGGTCTTGCCCTCGAGCAAACACAACCGAAACACCGCCTCGGCCTTTTTCTTCTCGCGTTGCATCTTCTCGCTGGCACGCTCGCGAAGCCCGCCGTTGGCATTGGCAATGTTCATGGCCGACTTGAGGAGGTTCTTGGTGTTGGTGAGCAACACGGCGCGGTTCTTGGCCGCGGGCATGGTGTCCACCTGGCTGCGCTGCAAGTCAATGTCGGCGCGTGCAATGGCCACGTCGCTGAGCTGCGCCGTTAAGGCGCCCACATCCAAACCCAGAGGTTTCAGTTTGCGCCGCACGAGCTCGACATTGAGCAACTCCTGCGCTTTCTTGAGGAACCCCGTTTGCTGCGTGAGCACTGTCCAAAAGAGGTCCCGGTCAGGGAGGGACGACTGGTTGGCCGTGGCCAAGGTCACGTCTTTCCGGTCAAGTAACGTCTGCATGGTATCAGCAATCACCATATACTTTTCGGGAATCTCCGGTAGGTCGCTGGTGTCCCACAACTCCACGGCTCTAAAAATGTCGGTTGCCGCAAGAGCGACAATTTCCATCTTGGCGAGCTTCAACTCGGCCACCTGTGCCGCGGTGATATTGGCAAGCATATCATTCTTGGTGGGCGCTACCTCGCTGTACTGCTCCAACAAGGCGTGTGCAACAGTGTCGGCCGCCTTCACCAACGGCGCCGTCAAGGATTCTGCCTGCAGTAACCACGCGTCGTGAACAACGTTTTCGTACAACGCCTGCACGAGCTTGTATGAAGCAAGCACGCTCTCCAACAAGTCGGTGGGCTGCACTATCTCCTCACTGATATACTCTTCCTGCTGCCCGCTGCCTTCACCTTCACCCATACTACTGGCTGCAACACTCGACGTCGTCTCCATCTCGTTCAAGTCGTGCACAAACGCCTCCAAGTCGTGCATCTGCGCCTCCAACAACTGAGTCAACAACCCCAGACCCAAGCTGTACACGTGCTCCACCTCATCCATGGTCACCTCGGGATTCAGCTGCTCCCTCTCAAGCAACTCGGTGTACACAATTGCCATGTTGTAGACCAAGTCAAGCGGCGGAGCAGCGCCGCCAACATAAGCTAGCGCCGCCTCGTGAGCCTTGGCGATATTCTCCAAACTCTGCACCACGCTCTCGCCCTCAAAAACCTCACCGACATTGGTCAAGCTATCAATTGTCACGCCATCAGTTTTGAAAATGTTGTGCACCTGGAGCAACAAGCGGCAGGAGTTGTAGTATGCATCCGCCGAGGGCTGTAGTGCAAGTGCACTGAGGTATGCGCGGTACGCCTTGTGGTAGAACCGGAGAGCCTTGGAAATATCCGACCCGAGCCACCTGTCCCCGGACTCCTCGTCCCCGGACCCTTGCTCGAGGAACTCTTCGGCCGTGGTGGGTGCAGCACTAGCCACGGAAGAGGAGTTGGCGCTGCTTTCGGCAGCGTATTTTTCAAACCGCTTGCCTAGCTTGGGAATTTTCCTATCTGGAGACAGTGTTAGTAATCTCGAGGCAGTTTATGTAGTTGTGGCTGCATACTTTTCATTTTGGGCTGGTTGCTCTTCTCTTCTCCTTGGCTCTCGCCCTGCTCGCACCATTTTTTCGCCCCCAATATGGTTTCTGATCCACGATGGAAATGACGCGCGTTGCTGTGCTCTGTTTATGTTTCCATCGCCACATCACCACCACCCAAATTGTGCCACCATGGGCGACCAGAGCGACCCTCCTGTTGTAATCAAGTCATCGGAGCCGCTCTCATCGGCACCTGCACCCGTCGAAGTGATTAGGCACAAGGGACGGTACCTGTACGATATCCCCGTGGTGATTATCGATGTCAAGATGTACCAGGGTCAAGCACCGGGCTTGCTTGTGTTCACCGATTTTTCCTCCATTCCCGTGCGCACGTGCATGAAACGGAAGGAAATACCGTCCGACATGCTTGGTCGCGTGTACGACTACTTTGGCAAGGAGTTGCCCCTCGATGTATTGTTCAACTGCTCAATGACGCCGCAGCAGGCGGAGCAGGTGGACAAGGAGTTCCGCGAGGCGATGGATAACAACAGCCACAATAGCAGCGAGGAGGTTCTATTTGCGCGGCTCCAGATCGATCTCAAGACCAAGAACTGGAAGTCGTTGGAGAGCTACTTCACCGGAATCAGGATTGCCGGCCGCGCCACCGTGGCGGAGGTGATGGAGGGGTTGGAGCTCGAGTTCTCCGAGATGCTCCAACGGTTCAAGGGATACTGCGAGCCCACCCAGTTTTCCGAGATTATGCGCGGGTACAACTTGAAGCGGTTCATATTCAATAACAAGAGCTTGCGGCGCGAAGAGTTGGAGACGCAGCAGCCGGCACAGAAGCGGCCACGGGCGTTGGGCACCAACTTGGTGTTTAATATGGTTCCGGGGAGCCAGTACAGTCAGGAGACGCAAGCGGTGGGAGATGCCCCAAGAATGCCGAGGGTTGACGAGGATGAAGTTGACGAGGATGAAGTTGAAGTGTGGTCGGAGGGTGAGGTTCAGAAACGGGAGGCACCACAGAAGACTGCGGCCGAGCCCGTGCCGCGTGCTGAACCGAAGTTGATTATTTTGCCATCGTCGCCTACAGTACATGCTCTGGAAGAAGCACCACCACTGCTGGCACCACCGCCACAGGTACAGGCACCACCATCACCGCCTCCGCGTGCCTTTCCTTCCACGCAATGGGCGGATGCCACTTCTCAGTTTCTTCTCAACAGGACCACACTCGCCCAGCTCCAGAGCTTGCCCATCGACACCGACGACATCGCCAGCGGCAAGGTGTACCAAGTAGACGCCTTTGTCGCCGGAATGCTACCGTTCCAGCCCATCGTCCTCAAACCCTACGACCGCACCTTGAAAATCGCCCCCTTCAAGTTGGTGCTTAAGGACGCGCGTGGCGACAGCTTGCACGCGCAAGTGCAGACGGAGGAGGAGATCTGCCACTTTCTTGGGTTCCAGGAGGTGGAGGAGGCGTATGCGGACTTGCAGCTCGTGAATGCGGGCATCAGCGAGATGTTGGCGCAGAAACGCACCACGTCGTTGCGGCTCAAACGCAAGCTCAGGCCCATGGGCAGCATGCAGTACGCATACTGGACCCCCGACATGGATATAGTAGACATCCTCGAGTGACGGGCAAAAGCGGAAGCAGCAGAAGCAGCAGAAGTTGGCCCCTACATGTCAAAACCCACGATTATAATTACATTTTCTGTTATATAGTGTACATGATTTAAATGTAACCGATTCTGTTGGCAATATCCAAAGCATCGTAGTCGGCGGTCAATCTGATGTATGCCTTCTTGGTGCCGTTTGGTCTAACCAAGGTGTTGATCTTCTCAACCTCAACCTCGTACAACTCCTTGACAGCGGCCTTGATCTGGTGCTTGTTGGCCTTGATGTCAACCTGGAAAACCAAGGTGTTACCGTCCTCAACCTTCTTCATGGCGGTCTCAGTGGCGATGGGGGAAACAATGACCTTGTAGGCGTCCAATCTGTTGTAGTGTGGCACAGCCTTTCTCTGGTATTTTGGGGCTCTCGACAACTTCAACGTCTTTGGCAATCTGAATGTGGTGGAGGTTCTCACCTTCAAGGCCTTCTTGCCGTTAGTACCCTTTAACGCAGCCTTCTTGGCAACTGAAGCTTTGGTGGTTGCTAGAGGGAGGGGTTAGTAATGATATTCACAAGGAAAGGACGACGAGGAGGACTGTGTGGGTGTAAGGCGGGCGATGGATGCTGGTGGGTGACGGGTGATGAGTGATGGATAATGGAGCAGGGAATAAGAAAACACACTAGGAAAACACACTAGGGAAGTACACACCGAAATGACGGCCTCATCTGATGAAGGTGGTACTCATCGCCATGTGCTGTTTCTCCTCAACGGGGGTCATGTTCGTCATCCATAGTCGTTGGATCCTCATTTTCTGCTGGTGCTGATGGTGATTCTCTTTTGCAAGGGGTGGTTCTCTCCTGGCAGTGGTGATTCTTGCCTTCTGGACGTCGTGGATTCTCTGCTGCCTTCTCGACACAGCGTATCTTGCCAGCGCAGTCCCATCTCATTCTCCACGTCGCTCTCCCGTCGTCTCCTGGTAGGTTCAACACATACGAGCCATTGTTGATGATTATATGCTTACTGCTGGTAAGGGCTCTCTCTGAAAAAATTTCGATGTACTAGTTTTTTTTGCTAGTTGCCTGGAGTGTGAGTGTGCGCACACACACATTGGAAAGCACTTACTGCGGCACGGATCATAACCGTACTGTGTGGCATAGCCCTAGAAAGGCATACGCACGTGACAAGCCCAGGCTGTAGACACACATCAAAGCCACACTCAGTATCACACACTCTCACCAAAAGCTTATACAGATAGACCCTGCGGCCAGTGAACAGGGGGTCCCATGACTTATCTTGTGCCGCAGTCATTCCATTATCTATATACACGGTACATAGGCACGCTCTTGGTTTGTGCCCCTCGCCTAGATACGACGCAACTTCTTGCCTCTGTTACCACCAAACTTGATTCTCGTGCCGTCGCACACGCGCACAATGTTGCTGCGCACATTCTGTCCCTCCTTGCCCAACAACGCCGACACAAACGGCTCGTTGCCCTTGCCGTACTCCTTCATGATCAACTCGATCTTGTCGTTAGGCTTGATCCACTGCTTCTCCTCGATGGTCTTGAAAAAGTGGCTCGACACCTGGTAGGCCGCTTCGTACTCCTGTCTCTGGCCCTTGCGGAACCCCAAGTTACCTGCAGTCACGGTCAAGATAGGTCTGTGTGGCGGATTCAAGTAGTATAACACCTTCTCGTTGTACAGCTTGTCCTTGTTCTTTTCGAGAAACTGGGTGTCTTCAATCACAGCCACGAGCGAGCACCGGGTGTTGTGCGGGTTGAACGTGGCGTACATCTTCCAGAACGCCACCTTCTCAGTGGGACCAATGGCCTTGGAGGGAGAGGCTGTCTTCTTTGACGATGTCCTCCTGTCGAAAACCGGCGCGACGGAGCTGGCGGTGGGGCTCTCCGTAGTGGTGATGGTTTCCGTGGTGGTCTGTCTAACAACAGAAGTGGAGGACAACAACCGGAGAGCTGGCCTGTAGAGGCCAGCCACCATTGGACCGGCAACCGCTATGGCGTGTATCCTCGAAAGCATCGCGTGTGTATGTGTGTGTCTGGTTCTAGTGATGGACTGCTGCTCTGATGCTTTTGAACGATCCGTCGTGGAAAAAAATGCGCCAACCAAAAGAGGAAGAAAAAACCTGGTGAGAGACACGCCATTTGGGTGCGGCACGACTGGGGGGGCCCGCTTTGGCTGCAAAGGCTAGAATGAAGGGGGGATACATCCCGGCATCCATTGGAGAGGACGAGGGGTATGATGATGATGTGAAAAATGGACGAAATGAAGTGCTGGGGCTGCCACAGTCATCCCAACTCCCTTGGCATTGTCGTGCGGGGAGCTGGCCATCAGTATTAACAGGTGGAAGTGTAAGAGGAGAGAACGCAGACGAGCGGGCAAGGACGTTTACCGATCGAAAAGTTGGCCGTCTCCAGAAGTATCACTAAATCACGAGATGTGCCTTGACCTTCCCCACAGCGGACCAGTTCCACTTACAGTCGCTAGTCATCTGGCAAGGAGAAAAAAATACGAAAATCCTCCAGGCGGCCCGGAGAGAGTGGATGACCCAGGGATCGGCCAGCTCTAAACGAACCTTCTATGCCTCCCAAGCCTTGATCTCATAGACCACGCCCATACACCTGTCCGCCGCCTGCCACGCACCCCTTCTTCTTGTACCACATATTTCTTCTACTCTCTTTTGCCCTTCCCCCTTCCTCTTTCTTCCTTCGCACCAGGCATAACGAAGTTGTGTGGTGTCTTCTTTTTTCTTGTCGTCTTTCTTTGGTTTGCGTCGCCCTTGTTTCCCACACGGAGCGCCTCACGCCTTTCTTCCTCCCCTGCCGTTTTTTTCCCTTTCCCACAACTAACAACAAACCAAAAGTGCTGTGCGTCAACAGGCTCACCCGCTTAACCAAGTTCGTCGTCCACATTACCCACCACGTTTCCATATACCACCAGCGGCCATCAATCCATCCATTAACCCACCAACCACACCTACATCTAAAACCACCCTACCACGTTACCACCACCCCCGCTCCCAATTGAACACACCCATAATAGGGCATGCCACAATCGCCAGGACACATCAACGAGTACACGTTGTCGCAGGTGGTTGACAACAAGACGTCTACCGCCAGCCCCATGACTGTGCGGGAGTACAAGAAAATCGGCGAGGGCGCGTTTGGTACGGTTGTCGAAGCCGTGTTGAAGTACGCTGGCGATAAAGACCCTAACAGCACCCAGAACCAGCACAGCCAGCACAGCCAGCACAGCCAGTCCAGCCACGGCCACAGCGCCGGCTCCACCAGCAATAATAGAGACACAAAGGAAGAGTGGTTGGGCCCATTTGCCATCAAGCGCGTGCCCGCGCAGACCGAGTACAAGTCGCGCGAGTTGGAGATCTTGCGTGTGGTGAACCACCCCAACATTGTCAGCTTGCGGTTCTTTTTCGATAAGACGAGCTCCACCGACAACAAGGTGTACCAGAATTTGGTGATGGAGTGCTTGCCGTCGAACTTGCAATCGGAGATTAAGTACTACCGCCAGAGCAAGTACACGATACCCTACCCGCACATGAAGGCGTACACGTTCCAGTTGGCGCGCGCCATGCTCTACTTACACGGGTTTGGCATCTCGCACCGTGACATCAAGCCGTCCAACATCTTGGTCGACCCCAACACGGTAACGCTAAAAATCTGCGACTTTGGCTCCGCCAAGAAGCTAGAGCCCAACCAGCCGTCGGTGAGCTATATCTGCTCGCGGTACTACCGCGCGCCCGAGCTCATTGTCGGATGCTCGCTATACACCACTAAGATCGACATTTGGGGCTTGGGGTGCGTCGTGGCCGAGATGTTTTTGGGCAAGCCCATCTTCCAGGGCCAGTCTCCCGAGTTGCAGTTGAAGGAGATTGCCAAGTTGTTGGGCCCGCCGCCCAATTCGTTCTTTTTCAAGTCGAATCCGCAGTACCGCGGAAACATGTACACGACCAAGTTATTTTCGTGCACCGTCGAGGAGCGGTTCCAGCAGATTTTCAGCAACTCGCCGCCCGATGCCATCGACTTGCTAATGAAGATCTTGGTGTACGACCCGGAGCTGCGCGCGAGCCCCCGCAAAGTGCTCGTGCACCCGTTCTTTAACGAGTTGAAGAGCAAGGACTTTAAGGTGTACCCGCGTGGGTCCAGCTCCTCGCTCGAGTTGGACTTGCTCAACTTTACCAACTTTGAGTTGGAGTTGATGGGATCGTTGCGCAGCGAGCTCAAACAGAGCTGATAGGGACGAGGAAGGGGGCGGGGACGCGGCGCACGTTGTCTGGTATTCCAACCGCCGTTCACCTGTCAACACAATATCTGACCTCTCCTTCCTCTCCTTCCTCTCCTCCTCCTTTTCCTGCTTCACCTCACTCTTAATAGTTCACCGCACCTTTTTATAGCACCGATTATATTCACGAATAGACTACTTATACCTTGTTGTTCCGCGCCTTCCCCTCCTTTCCTTCTGCGCACTCCCCCTTACAAGGCCAAGCTATAACTATACTCGTCCTCGATGTTCTGGGAGAGCCACAACACGATACAGCTCAACATGACACACCCATTGCACACAATGTTCGCTACACCCATGCCCAACGTGGGGAACGTGTAGTGCTTCATCAAGTACTTCAAGATAAACACCATAAAGCTGCCGGCCAACCCGCCCGCCAACAACGAGAACCCGAGGAAGAGAATCACCCGCGCTGCCCACGCGTGGTTGGTGCCGCTGAATGCATCCTGCTGGCCCAACAAGTTGCTCTTCTCGATGCTGTTGACTATAAGCATGCCGCAGGTGGAGCAGATAAACGGGACCCAGTCCACAAACGAAAAGTGAACGTCGCTGGCATTGATGGTTTTGGAGTACACCGCCGAGTCAATGAGCGACCAAAAACCAATGGCGAAGAGCGCACCTGAGAGGTAGATCCCAAACGCCCGGAGCTTAGCCAGCTTGGGCAACCTGATTGAGCTGAACCGAAAGAGATTGTTTGACGAATGGTGCTCCATGGTTGGGAAAAGATGTGGCGGTGGTAGTGGTAGTGGTAGTGGTAGTGGTAGTGGTAGTGGTAGTGGTGGTGGTAGTGGTAGTGGTAGTGGTGGTGGTAGTGGTAGTGGTAGTGGTGGTGGTTGGTGATTAAGGGTGGCGGTGTGATGCAGAAAAATAAGAGATTGCGCTGATTTCATTTTTCCCCTTTCCCCTTTTTTTGCCCTCTCTTGTTTCTGGCGCACGCTATTTTGGACACAGCTTGGACTGTGCTTCCTACAACTGTGCTTCCTGTGACCCGTGGCTTACTTATACCCCCTACTACCGTTATTCACATCCTGCTATTCATTTCCAAGACAGTGGTAGTGCCATCTCTGCTGCAGCAGGCTACTAGCTCGCCCTCTCTGTATACGTCCACCCCCTGCACCGCGTCGCCGCTGCTGCTGGCAAGCTCGTACACCAACTGCTTGGTCTGCACGTCAAACACCAACACCCCGCGGCTGTCGCTGCCAGTGACTATCAAGGGATTGCCTCCGCCCGCTGTGATAAACCGCGCCTCGCATATATACTTTTTCGCCACGCCGCCGTCGACAGTATACGTCTTGATCACCCGGTTCTCCATGTAGTTCCACAACCGAACCTGACCGTCGAGGGACGAACTGAGGATGTAGAGTCCGTTGGGCGACAACTCCACGTGCGAGATGGGGAAATTGACCACGTCGGTGGTGGAGGCGGTGGCGGTGCCCGCAGTACTGTTGGTCAATGTTTTGAGGCACTGGCTCGACTCGAGGTCAAACAAACGCATCAACCCGTCAAACGACGCCGACACGATAATGGAGTTGTCGGGGGTCAATGCAAGACTCGACACCGGGTCCGAGTGCGCTGCGAGTGTGGTGATGGTCTTGCCCGTGGTGATGTCCCAAAGCGTGATTGTTTCATCCGCGGACCCGCTGATGAGGATGTTGCCCTTGCTCACAAACTTGATGGTGGTGATGTGGTAGGTGTGCTTTTTGAGGATCTTGATGCACTTGGTCTGGGCAATGGACCAAAGCCGGATGGTCATGTCGTCGGAGCACGAGGCGATAATGTTGGGATCGAGTGGGGAGTACGCTAGATCCGACACGCCCTTGGTATGCCCGAGGAGTTTGGTCACGAGCGTGCCGGTGTTGAGCTCGTGGATGCGGATCACCGAGTCAGCACAAGCCGTGGCAAACGTCTTGCCATCGGGTGATATGCGCACGGCAGTGAGCGGCCGATTATGCAGCACCGTATACTTGACGCCATACAATGCTTTCGTGGTCATGGTGGGCTAACTGCTGGTTGTCTTTGTTTTCTGCTTCGATTAATTTTATTTTTCACTGTGGCCTGTACGTGTTTTGCCTGTCTTCCCCCACCCCCGATATAGACTCTGTTATCCCCTGCTTCCCAGCCGCGCGTTCATCTGCTCGATCCACGAGTCCAAAAGGCTCTCCTCGACCTCGTCAAACTTGGAGTACCCGCTGCTGCCTGTTCTTGTATGCACGCTCGTCATGGTCGACGGGAGCACCGACTGCCGGAACGCGTACTTGTCCTTGGAGATCTCCTTGAGGAGATACTTCAAGTACTGGAACAACACTACCCGGTCATTGTTATGCGAGATGAGCTCCACCATGGTTTCGTTCAACCGTCGGATGCGCTCGGCATCTTGCCGCCTCGCGCCCTTGCTCTCCATCTTGAACAAGATCTTGTCCAAAATGGCACTGAACTCAGCTCGCGTGGAGGCAAGGGTGTCGGACGATGGGCTTGTCTCCTGCACTTGACACTCCTTGTGTTCTTCCATGCGCTCCACGCGCTCCACATTCTCCTCTTTTCCATCATGTTCTTCAGTTCCTCTCTGCTCTTCCTCCGCCTCCTCATCGATCATGCTGATATCAAACCTGATGGTCTTCGGGTGGTTGTGCTCGTAGTTGCTGCTGCCGCTGCTGCCGCCGCTGCCCATACTGCCATCGCCTCCTCCTCCACTTTCCGGGCTGGCCCACTTGAGCTGGTTCCTGTGTATTTCTGTGGGCACATAGAAGTTTTGCGCCTTCACCACCTGGTTGCGCTGGTTCCAGAGATGCTTCTTGGTGATGAGTTTCCGGATCAACTTGCTCCTTTCGGGGATCTCCTGGGTGATGAACTTGTGCTTCAACAACTTGCCGGCGCTGGGCCGCAGTCGCAGATCCTCCACGAAGCACCGCCGCATGAAATCGGCAAACTCAGGCGACATCTCCCTCAGCAAGGCGTCAAGCCCAATCACGCGCACAAAGTCGCCGTTGATCTTGCACCGGGAAATTGTTCGGAGCGCCGCCATGGGCGGCTGTGACTCTTGGAGAGGTGGTTTACCGGTGAACATCTCGTAGCAGCAGCACCCGAGCGACCAAATATCGGCCTTGAACGAGTGCCCACTGTTGACAATCACCTCGGGCGCCATCCAGTACGGTGTGCCCACAGTGGTGTTGCGCTTGCTGAAGCCCGACGACAACTGCGTCGACACGCCAAAGTCCGTTAATTTCACCTGGCCTTGTTTGTTGACCATGATGTTCTGGCTCTTCAAGTCCCGGTGGATCTTGCCCTGGTTGTGCAAGTACTCCAACGCGTGCAAGAGCTCGCCCACAATGCAGCTGATCTGCTTCTCGCCCAACGCGCCCGCGCGCAACAACTCAAACACAGAACCGCCGTCCACGTACTCCATGGCCACCCAGAGCTTATAATTCCTGACAAAGCTGCCGTAGTACCGTGTTATTTGCGGGCACCGGCACTCGGAGATGATCTGGATCTCCTTGTTGATCTCGAGCAAGTTGGTGGTGTCCTTCTCGAGGTCGATCTGCTTGAGCGCCACCTCCTCGTTGGTGGCCCGCACAACCCCGCGGTACACCACGCCAAACCCCCCGCGGCCAATCTCCTCGTAGATGTCGATGTCGTCCTTGGAGTTGACTCTCGTTGTTTGCATATTTGTGGTGGAGCAGCAAGAAGAAGGAGCGAAAAAGACGGGGAACAGAAAACAAACAAAAACAGGCGAGGAAGTGGCAGAACAGAGAAACGGAAGAAGGAAGAACCGAAGAAGGCAAAAAAGAGAAAGGCGTAGGGCATCTGTGGATCGAGACAACATCAGAAGGACCAGAAGGACCAGAAGGACCAGAGGGATCAAAGGGATACTTGCTCGCCACAACCACACCACCACAACCATGTATACTCTATTACTGTTTCTGCGTCTACTAGCACAACCAGGAAGACGATCTCTTCTTCCGCTGCTACTGCGCCTACTGCATGCGAGACACTCCAGTGACAATGCCTACGACGTGTACATTAACAAAAGTTTCGCCGCAAAGCAGGACGAGTTCATACGGTGCACCATCTTCAACGCCGAGGGCGAGATGACGCATCACGGCCGCGACTTCTCCAAGCTGGCGTTTATGAAGCAGTACAACCTCGCATCGCGCGACTTCCGCAAAGTGTCCAAGCACGGCAGCACCACCACTATTAGCGGTAGCAGCGACATTGTGCCCAGCTTAGTGACCCGCCGTGACAGCATCTTGCTAAACCTCTTGAATGTACGGGCGTTGATCCGGCACGACTGCGTGGTGATTTTCGATTTAGGGCGTACGGGCTTGAACGAGTCGCACTCACACGGACTCTTGCTCAAGGACTTGGCGCAGCGGCTCAAGGCCACAGACCAGGTGTACGAGTTCCGGGCATTGGAGGCGATTTTGGTGCACGTGATCCGCAACCTCTCCACCGAGATGAAGGTGCACAACACGGTGATCCAGAACATCTTGGCTGGGTTGGAGGAGTCCATCGAGCGGTACAAGTTGCGGTACTTGCTCATCCAGTCCAAGAAGACGGCGCAGTTCCAGCAGAAGGCGACGTTGATCCGTGACCTCTTGGAGGAGGCCCTCGACAAGGACGACGAGTTGAACGACATGTACCTCTCGGCCAAGTTTGCCGGCGCCCCACGCACGGGCACCAATCACGCCGAGGTGGAAATGTTGCTCGAGGCGTACTACATCACCGCCGACGAGATTGTACAGACGGTGCAGAACTTGCGGTCGCACGTCAAGACCACCGAAGAGATTATAAACGTGGTGTTGGACGCCAACCGCAACGAGTTGATGCTCTTAGGGCTCAAATTCTCCACGGGGCTCTGTGCCATGGGCATTGCGTTGTACGTTTCCGCATTATACGGGATGAACTTGGAGAACTTTATCGAGGAGAGCGATGGCGGGTTTGAGGTAGTGGTGGTGATGTCTACTATCGCATTGGCGGTGTTGCTCACCGTTTGTATTAAGCAGCTACGGAAGGTAGAGAAGGTCACCATGAAGAGCTTGACTAAAAAGTGATGCTTGTGGGTGTTACTCAAATTCGATATCGAGCGGCACCAAGTTGACGTTGTTGCTGGGTGAACGGGGCCGGAACAACAGGGCGTGCTGGCGCGTGGGGGAGGCCTGCGGAGACGGGTTGGGCGTTGCTTTGGTCCGGAACGGGCGCAACGTGAACTCGGGGTTGGTCTGCGCAGGGACCTGTGCTGGTGCTGGCCGTGATGCCGACTGTGGCGTCAGAAGAGTCACCGATACGACAGGCGGCACAAGAGGGAGCGAGTCTACCGTGGGTGGCTGTGCCCGCGACTGCTCTGGCGCCCGCACTGGCGCCCGCACTGGCGTCCTGGGCAACCCCTCTTGTTGCTGTTCTTGTTGCTGTTCTTGTTGTTGCTGCTGCTGCTGTGTGTGCTTTCTGATCCGGAGCTGCTCGGCTTCCTTTTTGGACTTGTAGTTCGCCTCGTGCGTAACCAACGTGCCAAACAAGGCGCATCTTATATCTAGCTTCAACAAATCTGCGCACAAGTCGATATAGATGCCAAGAGGCGGCTTGAACCCGGTGGAGTTCTTGGTGGCCGAGGGCCGCAACACCAAGTGCAAGAACGGCACGGTGCCAATCTCGTCCATGGAGTTCAACTGTTGGGACACAGCGAGGATCTCAGCTTCGGGCACGTCCTGGACCAAGCCCGCTGGTATCTCATCAGCAATCTCGTAGCTGGGGATGCGGCCAAGCGCAAACACGCTAGCAATGTGTTCAAGGAGGTAGACCAACGACGCCAAGTTGCTGCGGGGGATGGATGATAACATCTTGACAACATCGCCGGATCCACTAGCTTCGCTTGTGTTGTTCCTCCTTTTCCCATCAACCAACGACTCATACGCGACAAACGGCACCAAAGAGTCGCTGGTTTCCATGAGCCACGTTTTCAAAAAGTTTACAACCTCGCCCACGGGCTGGGTGCGCAAATAGTTAATGGCGGTTTCCAAAAGCTCGCGCTGGACGACACTCTCCCGAATCACGCCATCCTTCTGTTCGGGCTTGTAATGGGAAGCCGACACTGCCTCGGCAACTGCATGCTTGGTGCGCCACAGCGTTTGGTAGTCGAGTGGCGCAAGCCAGTGTTTCTGGGTATTTTGCTCGGCATTCTCAATGACCTTGACGGTATGGTACAAAAAGTACGGCACGGACGCGAGACTGCTCAACGAAAGGGCGCCATCGTCGGCCCCTGCGCCTGCTTCACCCGCTTCTACTTCCCCCACTTGATGCATCTGTAGCTGCAAGGGAATGTCCTTGTACAAATTGAACTCGTACTTCAAGTTCTGGAAGTATTGCGGCTGCTCTAACGGCGCTGGGAAGTAGATCCCGGTGCTAAAGTTGGCCATTGCGGTGTCAAAGTCGCGCGCATAGTTCTCCGGCCGGTTGATACGCTCGATAAAGTCGACAGCCAATTGGCCCAACAGCGCTATCTGTTTCTGGTAAAACTGGTGCACGATCTTCAGGAGACGCGACAAGCTGCGATACACAATCTCGATCTTCATCTTTTCAAACTTTTCGAGGTACTGCGCGAGCTCGCTGATCCCGCTCTCCAACATGTACCGCAGTTCTTCGAGGTCCAAGTACTGGTCGTGGTACTCATCCTCAAGATCGACGATCCGCTCGTCATAGTTGGTCTTTAAAATAGAGCTCTTGACGGTGTTGAACATCTTGTCAAACTTGCGCGTGGTCTCGACCATATCGCTCAGGAACCAGGACTCGCGCTTGGGCGTGCCCGTAACCGACCCGGATCCGCTACTCTTGGTCGGCGTCGACAACAAGTCGGGTCTGGGCTCGCCACCACCGGCTGTGGTGGTGATAGTGGTGGTGATAGTGGCTGCGGCAAGGGCAGACTCCGACCACTCGAACCACATGTCCTCGCTTTTGAACTTCTTGGTAAATAACCCTGTCGTGACCAAGAACTTCATGTCGAGCAACGCCTGGCCAAACCTTTCCACGTTTGCACGCGACGGGTTCAACCCGGGGATGCGCATCTTTGACAACACCTCGCAGAGCGAGTCGCTGCTAAAGATCTCGTTGCGGTATCCGGGAAGCGGGATCGTCCGCTTGATCCAGGGAACCTTGTGCACCAACTGGAACATGAGCTGCTGCAAATCTTCAGGTGAGGATACAGTAGCAGGTCCAATCTTCAATGGGAACATGGCAGCAGTGGTGGTGGCGGCAGAAGTGGTGGTGGTGGCAGCAGTGGCTGCGCTAGCGCTGGTGGTGGCGCTGATGGACGCCAGTGGCAGGGACAATGTGGAATTTTCGGCAAAAGACGTATCGCTATCATAGTTGTGCTCTCTGTTGGTGGTGACGTCGCCATTCTCGACTTTACTGGACCGAGTAAACTCCTTCATGCGCAACAGCTCGGCGTGCTTGCCCTTCAACTTGGCGAGCTTCTTCTGTGCAGCTGTGTAGTCATCGTAGATGCCAATTAACCGCTTAAACTCGCGTTTGATCTTGGGCTCGTGGTGCTTGATGTAAATCGTCACGTCCTGGAGCACGTCCCTGTCGATGCACGATGCCAAGTGGAGCAAGATTTGCGATTCCGTCGACATGCCCTGGATGTACTCTGTGTACGCCGACTCCATAGTGACCTCGCGGGACACACTCTTGGCGGCAGCCGTGTGGCCACCGCCACTACTACTACCACCACGTTCTCCTTCTTTGTAAGGCAAGAAGGTCGACTCCACGGGGAAAAGGTCGATGCTCGACTTGTTCAAGAACTCGCTGTTGGAGTGGTAGTAGTTCATGTAGGTGAACACCAACTTGCGCAACTCGTGGAGCTGTTTCAACGACCGCAACGATTGCTCCTGCAAGCTGCCTATGCCGGATATGTAGTCGGCAGACCAGTACAGGTTGGTGAACTGCTGGCTGGACATGATTGCAACGGCGATTGGCGACGAAGCGTAGTGATGCGGGTAGTGTTGATGCGGGTAGTGTTGATGCGGGTGGTTCTGATTAATTTTGTAAACAAGTTTTTCTCTACTGTCGCGCGTGATCCTGGCACGATTCATCAAACCAAACCACAACAGACCAGAACCACCGCCACATGAGCGAGCTTGATGAGATACGACAGGACATTGCGTCTATTGAGCAGGATGTAAAGAGGCTCAACGATGAGGAGCAGGCCTTGCTAAATCAGATCCGCCAGTTTGAGCACCCCGCCGAGAGACCAGCGGTAAACACCGAAATCCCGGCCATGATTAAGCACAGCCACTTTGATCCTAGCATAGCCCACTTCTTTGAGCAGGAGGAACCAAGCAGCAGCACTGCAGCTGACACTACGGCTGTTCCTGCTGTTCCTGCTGTTCCTGCTGTCCGCGTCCTTGATGTGGTTGAGTTGCGAGAAAACATCCTCTATGAAAACATTTTCCGGATGGTGGGCATAACCGCGTTCCCCATCAACGACTACGTCACTAGCGACGAGCTTATTGGCATCCGCTTCGACGTGTTCTCGGCACATGTGCGTTGCTACACCACTCCGCACTATGTGATTCTCCGTAAGATGGAGGCTAAGGACCACTTGTGGAGATGGTGCGTGTACCGCCACACACTACCGCAGTACGTGCCCCTCGAGGAGTACAAGGCGTTGATCGTCGACGATAACCTCGCCAACTTTGCCGAGAGCATCCACTTGTTCTTAGCGCGGGTGCAGTACAAGCGCGACAAGTTTGAGGCCTTGGCACGGTTCAGCCGCCGCCAGTTTGGAGTCCTCGGGCTGGCGCCACTCGTGCGCAGCGTCGACTGCGACTTGCTGTGCCAGAAGGTGGTGGTCACATTCAAGAGAAAGTACGCGCTCGAGCTAAAGTGCTCGGTGGATGCAATCGAGCTTGCGAGTTTTGATTTCCCTGTATCATCTTCAGAGGCCAAGGAACACTTGTGGTTCTGCGAAACCGTGCTCAACGACTCATCGGTGCACGATCTCATCAAGAACTTCCGCAAGGTCATTGAGATATTGCTCAAAAACAGTATACTTCGATAAAAACAATCAATGGTAAACAAATAAACAATAAAAGGCAGACAACAAACATCAAGGCAAGAAAACATACATCCTAGAGGGAGAGCTGATGCTTTTCTTCTTATCTGTCCGCCCCCTGCTCTTTCTCCTAGAAGGCATTGCCAAAGCCGGCACCGGTTTGCTGGTACCCGAGACCGGTTTGCAGGTAGCCCAAGGGCCCGTTCGTGATCATCAAGGGGGCGCCGATAGGCTCGTCGTCGTCCTTCTTTTCCGCGTCCTTTCTCTTTTGCAAGTCGGCGTACACCTCGTTCAACTTCTTTTGGTTCTCAAACGCAATAGAAATCTCGTACGGCTTGACAAAGTTGGCCAAGCTGTGCAACCACGACAACTCTAACACGTAGTCCGGGCTTATCAACTCGTAGCCGGTGTATAACAACGCCACAAAGCACTCGTGGTTGCCCGTTTCGACAAAGTAGTCCAACGTCTCGTGCGCGAGCTTGCTTGACTTGGACACCGTCACCGTGCGTAACAAGTCGGCCCACAACTTGTCGGCCTTGAGGATGGCCACCGAGCGGTTGAACTTCTTCTCCTTGTTGTACAACGACGCGGCAATCTGGCGGAAAAACACCAAGTCGTGCTTCTCCAACCGCTCGGCTAAGTCCAACTTGTCGAACCGGCTGTTGTTCTCATTCTCGATGGTGGCGCGCAACGACTTGTAGTCCTGCTCCTCGATCAAGATCTCGTGATACGCCTTGATCACGGTGGATACGTTCTTGTCCAAGACCGAGATCAAGAACGGCTTGATCATGGGTAACAAGTCGGCCTTCTTGAAGATGGTCACCACGCGCAGCAAGTCCAACTTGGGCGCCAACACCGCCATCAAGTCCGTCAACAAAGGGGGGTGCTGCGTCACGTAAAAGTCAATGGCCTTGTAGTAGATCTCCAAGTTGGGCGCCTTGACAATAATCTCCTTGAACGATGCGTGGTCCCACGCCACTTCAGCGCGCTCGATCATCGTCAACGCGGCATTGTCCCACTCCTCGTAGTGGCAGTACAAAAAGATCAACTCGGGGTACAAGTGCGCCTCATCGCACGCCGTCAACACCTTGGGGATGTTGATGCGCGACCAAAACAACTTCAAGTGCTCCATCACCTTCTCGGGGCTGTACTTGGAGTACAAGATCGCCAACTCCGTGAACATGCCCATGTGCGCACGCTCGAGACCCAACCCGCTCTCAAAAAGAGCAATCAACTCGTTAAAGTACCCGTTGTGCTCGTAGATCTTGACCAATTCCGGCAACTCCTCGGCATCGATAATTAAGTTCAAACCGCAAATCTGCGCCAAGCGGAACTCCTTGTTCTCGATGCACGCATTGTTTACCTGCTTCCACACGCTGGTGTTGGACGCCTTTCTGGCGCAGTCCACAGCACCCTGATAGTCGCCCAAGTACACTAATGTGGTGGCCAACTTGGAGTACTTGGACACGTTCGAGTACAAGATCTTGGCCGCCTTGTAGTTCTTGGCGGCAAACAACTTGTCACCGATGGTCTCCAAGTCGGCCACGTTGGAGCCGGCCACAAACCGCTCCATGTCGCTCAACCGATCCAAGGTAGCATACGCGTTGATCAAGGCGCCGTCGATGGCGGGCTCGCGCAAAGACTCGCGCGCCATATCCAAAAACGCAATCAACTCCTCCTCCTTGCCCGCATGCTCGGCAATCTCAATCACCTGGGCAAAGTTCTCAGGGTTCTTGGACTTGACGTACGAGTCAATGGCCTCGGGGATGCGCAACCCGTCCAACTGTGCCGTACCCAACTGGTACCACAACTCGGGGGTACTGTACTTCTCAGCATACTGCTCTGCCCGGTCCAACGACACAATGTCCTCCACAAGTACCTTCATGGCGTCAGACCGCAACTCAAACTTGTCGTACACCTCAAACGCCTCCTCGTTCAAGCCATTGTCGATACAAAGAGGCGCAATTTCGGCGGGGTCGTACTTGTCCAACTTGTCCACGTAGGTCGAGACCTTGGTGGGGTCGGCCTTGATCGCGGTCAAGATCATCAACCCCTGCAAGGACGCATTCTCGCTAAATGGAGAGGGCTCCAAGATGATCTTTTCCAATAACTCCATCAACTCCTCGGGCAAGTCGTTCTCCATAAACGCCTTGACGGTGATGGAGATGGGCTCGGGGTCGGTCAACTCGGGGATCCCCGTGGAAATCACCTGGTCCACCAACTGACGTCTATGCACATTGTCGGCCTGCAACACCTTGTTCCACAACCCGGTGTCGGACTTGGCCAACAAATACCGCGCCTGGTACTTGTACATCTTGTTCTCGTTGGTGATGGCAATCAACTCGTCGTCGTTACTGCCCTTGCTGTAGGCAATGTACGCCAAGTACGGGTCGCGCTTCTCGCAGTACTTTCCCACGGCCAACGTGTCGTAGTTGTTGTTCTCCTGCAAGAACTTTTCGGGCGAGTTGTTGGAGTCAATGTAGATCTTGGCAAGTGTGTTGTACACTTCCTGGTCGGTGGACCCGCCCTCAAGAGTCTTTTCGAGGAAGGGCAACAAGACTTTGAGCCGGTTGCGCTTTTCGACCTCCTCAACCAACTCCTTGATGGGCACGCGGCCCAACACCGACAACAACAACCCTTTGATGATGTTTTCGTCGCAGTCCACGTCCAACAACCCGGCAATCACCTGCGGGGTGTTGGCGGGGTTCACCGACTGCACGTACACCTCGATGAACTTAAAGTACTGGTTCTTGTACAAAAACAAAATCAAGTCGTGGACAAAGTTGA
This sequence comes from Zhuliangozyma boniae, assembly GCA_002094185.1. Lineage (NCBI taxonomy): Eukaryota > Fungi > Ascomycota > Pichiomycetes > Serinales > Debaryomycetaceae > Zhuliangozyma > Zhuliangozyma boniae. Next base: position 39,536 of record MXQC01000066.1, read on the forward strand.
ACCGGTCGCACACAATGATCAACGGCAACTGGTCGTCCAATTTGAACTCCTTCAAAAAGTTCTTGACGCGCTCGCCGTTGTACACATTGTTGTCGCGGACCACGCGCTCAATCTCCTTGGTCTGGTTCATCTTGGCCGCGGCCTGGATGTACTTGAACACCACGTCGGGGTCCTGTGTCAAGTTGACAATCGACGACAAGTAGTAGTACAACCCCTCGGTGCACTTGTACTCCTCAAAGAGCTTGATCAACTTGGCGGCGCCAATCAAGTCCGAGTACTTGGTGGCCACCTGGATCACCACCTGCAAATTCTGAGCCATGTTGTGGCTCAACAACTCCCTGACGCATGCCACCGACTGCTCCACGTTCAACTGGCCAAAGTACGACACCAACCAGTCGTTGGGCAACACGTTGGTGTGCACAATCACGCGCTTAATGTCCTTCAAGTCGTCGTAGTGTTCGAGTGCGCGCTGGAAGAGACCCGACTTTTCACATAACCGGCCAATCGTGGGCTTGTCGTAGTGGCTAAACATCTGGTTGCCCAAGATGGCGTCCGCCACCTGTGGTGCGTGCAACAAGTTGATCTCCAACACCTTTGTCTGCAAGTGGCCCTCTGCGGGCGAGTCGTTCTTCAACGCATCGAGTAAGAACGCCGTGCCCTGCTGGATGTAGTTTTGCGAAAAGAACAAGTCGGCAATCTGCTCCACGTTCAACTGGGTGTCGGGGGAGGCCAACAAGGAGGTGGCAAACTCGCTCGCCTTGTCAGGGTTGACGCGCACCAAGTTCTGGATCAAGTTGGTGTAGTCCGGGTTGTAGCCCACCTTCTGGCAGTAGGGCAAGATTTTGTCAAACTGGCCCAACTCGGCCAAGCACGACACCACCTTGATGTTGACGTTGGCGCGGAGGTACACCGCAAGCGCCAATGCCGTATCGTTGTACGACTTGACAATGTCGCCCAATTCCTCCGACGATGTCAACTTGTCTTCCTTGAGCCACTTTTCAAAGAGCTGCTTGCGGTCCTGTTGCAACACGGGTTTGGCCAACTCAATCGACTCGTACTTGTTCAAGGTGCCGCGGTCCAACAACGTGGAGAAGTACTGCAAGATGGGCGAGATCTGCCCCGGCTGTGGGGTGATGTGCTTCAACTTGTTGATGGTGTCCTGGGTGCGCAACTGCTCCGACGATGCCGCCACCTTCGCGGCGTTGGTGTAGTCGCCCTGGTTCAAGTAGCTCTGGAACTGCTGCTGGAACAAGTTCTCGGCTCCGGGGAACCCGCCACGCGACGACAACGCCAACGCCAAGGGCACGTTTGAGAGCTTCTCCAACACGTAGGGGATGATCTTGTCCCGGGACACCTCCACGCTCAACACCTGGCCCTGCTTGTTAATGGTCAACAAGCCGGTGCCGTTGTTGTAGCTGCTGGCAGTGAACACGGGGTCTGCGGTGATTCGGTTGACAAACAAGTTGGAGCCCGTTTCGGCGTCGTACAAGTGGATGAACCCATACTTGGTCAACACGTAGATGATGCCGTACTTGTTTGACGCCTGCAAGCTGATGGGGAAATCGTTGGTGGCGTCGGGAGGGAAGAAAATGTCAACCACCTTCTTCTGGAAGGGCGGGTTGCCGTCAACGTGGTCAATCTCGATAATGTGCATGTTTCCCTGGCCTTGCGCATTCTTGTTGCCCACACAAAACACCTTGGTGGGCTGCACGCCGCCGCTCAACTGGATGGCGGTAAACTTGCACACGTGGCCCTCGATGGCCTGGCTCACGTTTCTAGTTCTCGAGTACAACTGGATGTGGCCCGCAATGCGACCGTCCTCCTGGGCAATGCCCGTCACGGCAAACCAGTTCAAGTCGGGCTCGGCCACGAAATTTATAATCTGGGCATTGTTCAAGGTGTGGTGTCTGTCTGACAACTTGATGGGCCCGTCGTTGGTGCCATCAAACACGTTCCAAAAGTAGATGGCCGTGGCCGAGACCAACCCCAAGTGCTGGTCGTCGAGCCACTTCCAAAAGATCACGGGCTCCGCCATAGTGAACGCCTTCAATCTCTGCTTGGTGCCGAGATTGAAGATCTGCAAGGTGGTGCCGTTGGCACGGAGGGAGATAACAAACTCGCGCGGATGCATGATGGCATTGTCGGCGGTCATGTTCTTCCTCGTGACCTCGTTGTTGTTCTTCAAATCGATGATGGCCACGGTGTTGCCCTGGGGCCCCGTCTCGCGGACACACACGTAGTGATCCGACTCCAAGGTGGTGGACTTGAAGTCCAACGACGACGGTTGAATCCCCAATTGAGTCAACTGAGTAAGCTCAGTAAAGTCGATGGGAATGTCAGACATGGTGGGGGTGGGAAGAAGTGGTGATGGTAGCGGTAGTGGCACTGGTGATGATGGTAGTGGTGATTGGGTGGTAGTGGTGATTCGGTGGTGGGTGTGGTTTCGGTGTAGTTGTCTTTTTTCCCTCTTCCTGTTTGTTCGTCGTCGAGTTTTTCATTGCCCTTCCATTTGGTTTGCGCCTCCCTTTTAGCTTCCCCCTTTTTTCTTTCGCCTGGCGAACATGTGTTCCACGCGAGCCGACCCCGATGTGGGGAGAAGGCCCGAAATACTTACTGGTCACTACACACGGTGATCTATACACAGAGGCACAGCCCCCTATAAGGGAGGCCTTACCGAGGTAATCACATCCTCGATGATCTTGTTCGTATACCCCGTAGGGCTATCCTCGTCGGGCTCGCTCCGGGCGTGCTTCACGTACTCCTGAACGAAAAAGTAGTCGCTGCCGTACCAGTCGGCAACAAGCATGCTGATCTCGAGCTTCTTCTGGTACTCTACCACGTCGTCCACACCGGCAGGGGTGCCACTGCCGGTGTTAGCAAACTTGGTGTTGTACTCCCAGTCTACGAGCCAGTACCCGACCTTGCGCACCGCCACCTTGACAAACGCCGGGGTGACATACAACGGCGCCTGTTTCCACAACACCAACGCCTTGCAGAAATCGAGGATGTAGTCGTTTGCGGCGGTGGGCACGCGCACGGACTTGGGTGCGAGCGATGCCAACCGGTGGCACCGGATAAACACGATGAGAGAGTAGACGTACCGCTTGATGTCGGGCGACACAAACACGTCGTCCATTTGGGATCGTAGGCGAAACGCATGCTCGACGAGGTTGTCTCTGGTGGTGGCGCTGTTGGTGGTGGTGGTGCTGCTGCTGCTGCTGTCCTGGCCTACAGGACAGTTGACGGAGAACCAAAACTTTTCCTTGAAATATGGATACAACTTCTGGTTGAACAAGCCGTAGTCGAGAAACAACACAATGGTAAAAAGCTCCGGCTTGATGATCTCGATGGTGGAGTTGTCGATGGCGATGTTGATGGGTCTGGCGGCAATCTTGGCAATGTTCATCTCGTACTGGTCGAGCTGGAGAATGAGCTTGTAGAGCGACTTGTGCTGGCTGAGGGAGAGCCGCTGCACGTTCTGCCAGATGATGACGTTCTTGAGGTGGTGGTAGCTATCCTTAAAGGTGGTCATCCGGTGTATGAGGTCCATGGTGGTGTGCACCTGGAGCAAGTCGATGACGGCGACCTGCGCCGGATCAAAGGAGGCAGCAAGCACGTGTTTGGTGAACTGAGGAATGAGCCGAGTCGAGTCCTGCGAGGAGACGGCAAGGCGTCTCTGGGCCGCCAACGATAGCACGAGTGCAGTAGCTAAATTGTCCATGGGAGGGAGTGGTGATGGTGGCGCTTGACCTGATGGGTGGTGCTTGCTTTTGTTTGATGTTAGCGGAGAATAAAAAGGTCGTGTGTGCCAGTTAGATCACGTGACGCTGGTATAGGCCCATTATACTACCTTTGAGGGCCGAAAATGGGCTGTTATCCACATAAGAGACCGGTTCTCTGATAGTTCTTCTTCCCCCAACGTTTTGACAAACCTGAACCAAAGTGGAGATATCCCATAATCAGGGCGTTGTATTAGCCACGCTCAACGTGGCGCTCTTTCCTCCCAGGGACTATTCTTCCTTCGTTTGCAGCCCTTGACACTAAGCGAAGTACTTGGCTGTAGAGGTGATGTGCCCCCACGACAGTGAAGCGAGGAGAAGTGATGTTATTGTTGCAAGCGCAACCGTTCGTGACGGTAGAGAGGATTGTGTGGGTGTCTGGTTCTTGTGTCATTTCTCCTTCTCTTGCGACACAAACACGAAAAACAGCGACACTGGGCTATATGCAGAACATTTCTTCTATTTTTGGCAGTTGGAGGCACTGCAAGGATTTTGCTTTGTGACTTCTTTTTTCTTTCTTTTGTTTATTTTTACTTTTTTCTGCGTCGCGTGTGTCCTGAAAGAGAGAAAGCTCTGCTGGTGACTTCTCATCGTGGAGCGCCCAGCCCACAGTGGCAATGCTAGTGGGGCAATAAATGTGATACTGTTCTACACCTACTAACAGTCCGACGGGGACGCCTGGGATTTACGCTGGCGGAATGACCCGTCTCCTCGCTCCCTTTCCCTATCATCTGGCTGGCTCGCGTGCTCCGCCCCAACCCCGAGGATCGCCGTAACACCAGCTCGCCTCGATAATTTTCTCCTCTCCTCTCCCACGGTCTCTCCCTCTCTATAGGCGGAGCGGCAGCGGGAGAGCATAAAACGCAACTCTACCTCTCTCCTTGTATATAAGAACAATGCACTCTGCGACACGCCCAGAGCAAATTGACAAAATATAGTTCAATAAGCAAAACAAACACAAAACCATCGGCCTGCCGCCACCAACCTCCACCCACCGTCCTCAGCACCCGAACAAAAAAAGGGCCGTCTCGCTCTTCTCCCTTTTTTGTTTACTTTAGTGTTTAGAGCCGAAAACACGAAAAAGGCAGCTGGACGTACAGCTCTTCCGTCCATTTCAATCCTGCCCCATTTCACCTGTTTTCCAAACACTATCCCACTCAATCCACACTCTCTCCACCGACCGCCTGCTTTTCTTCACCTTCACCTGCAGATCTATTCACTTGGGAAAACTCGCTTTGACTGCCCCCTCCCTCCAGTTTCAAGTTGTCCGCTCCCTGATCTCCGCCCATTGCATTACATCCCGCCCAACTGCACCACCGGTCCCCTTTAGCTGCATACTCTCACCCCAAGCACAGCACACGACCCATCCTACCACCGCCAATCTCAAGGCTACTCCCTCCTCCTCTTGTCCACTTCCCCTTTCACGCTAGTTCAGGAAGCAAGTGCTGTGCCTCTCCAGAGAAACGAGCGTCTCGAAAGGAAAACAAACACCCAGGAGATTTCGACACCAGCTATTATTGCATTGGCGCATAGACCTTCGAGAAACCCAGCACCCTCTCCCCAAAGCACCTCCCCTCCCCCTCTTCGAGCACCCCCAAACCTTCTTTCGTGTACCACGTCTTCTCTTTCTCGCGGATCCACCGTGTAAAAGAAAGTCAGCTGAGGACGCACCAATTCCCCGAGAAAACCTTGTTTCCCTTTTTGGGCCTTTTTTTCCAGCACCACCAAAACAAACCAACCGACTCCAAACGAGTCCAAACATATAAACACTGGGAGTATTCACAGGGAACCATGCATTCAACCAAGCGGATCATGTCTCCCCAGATGGCGTCGTTTCCCACCTTCATTCGACAGGCCGAGCACTCGCCGCGGCCCTTGGACTCGGCGTTCCCGCCGTTCAAGACCGAATACCGCTACCGCGGCGTCTATGAGCGAGCCGGCTTTGAGGTCAACAAGAGCGCGGTGGCCAAGGACGACCGCCAGGAAAGCATCAGGCCGGGTCGGCAGAGACATGCCAGTGAGTCCACAGCAAGAACGGCGCGAAAGACGGCGTCGTCCACCTCCGGGTCCAGCAAGTCGTCCTCAGGCTCGAGCTTTAGCAATACCAACCGCTACGACTCCAGCAAGAGCACCAGCTCTGTCACATCGCCCCTGAGAAACACCGGCGGGTACGGCGAGTACGAGACCCAAATGAAGCATCAACAGGACCAAAACCAGAGTCAGCGGGGCCAGAGCCAGCACCAACACCAACACCAACACCAGCACCAGCACCAACAGCATAGCCATCAGCCGATGGCGGCATCGGCTGCATCGTCCACCACCACTTTCTTCCCCAAGGACAATGCCAGTGCCTACAGCGGCAGCAGCTACTATACGACCGAGCCCATAAACAATGCCGAGCGTCGCCATGACTCGTTTCCATACATGCAGCCAGTCCTGGAAGCGGTGTCCCACCACGAAAATGCTATTTCTAGCCCGCCACGCGATCAAAGGAACATCAAAAACTTGAAGCTCAACTTGGGCAGTGGCGATGCCATTGACGCCAGAGCCATGCATTCAAACACATCATTGCCCCGCTCGCACGGTTCAAGCGAAGAGACATATGTCCAAAGGGGCTACCAGGAACCACACTCCGCACCAGCACATGCACATGGGACAACAAATGCGTATGGCCCTGTACAAGGGCCACGCTCGGCTCCATACTCGGCTCTAGTAGACCAACAGCAACTGGTGGAAAAGTTTGATCCCAGAAAACAGAGACACAAGCATGGAAAGCAAGCGGATCCAGCGGCTCTAGCGGCTCCATCCAGCTCGACTTCGGCCCAGTTCCCACTTGGCTCGACGCCAGTGCATCCACCATATCCCATTTCTCCCATACCCGGAGCCAGCCCTATGACACAGTCTGTTTCTGCCAGCATGGCCGTGAATGCGAATCCATATGCACAGATCCCCCGGTTATCCTCGGCCTCGGTCTCGGCCTCGGGCAGCATGCCACCAGTGCCGATCATGAACGACTACAACCAACAACAACAATACTCCACGAATCCCTACGAGCAGCAGCAGCCACGGCAGGAACTGCAATCATACCCCCATCCTATGGAGCCCCAGGTTATTCCCGGTACGGCTCCCGCCAACGATGTGTCGCCGCCTCCACGCCTGCAGCGCCGGCCGTCGCCCCAGAACTCACTCTCGGGCCCATCTTCCAATGAGCCCACGCAGCAGCAGCAGCAGCGGCCATTGTCGCAGCGCTACGAGACCGGCCACGTGAGACGGCCCACGTACTCGCAGATCCGCACCGATACGCTCTCCGGCGCATTGAACGAGTTCAAGCACGACGTGGAAGTGGGAAAGCACGGTCCAGCAGCACCCACTGCGGTCTCGCCCAAGTTGCCCAGCGTGTCGCCCTCGCAAGTGGCATCGGCCCGGTTCCAGGATCAGGAGAGCAATGGCAATGCGGCATCGCAGTTCCAACGGTATTCGGCCCAGCGCCACCACGGTATGACCAATGACTACCAGGACTTTTTGAACGTGGACGGCAACGGCAACGGGAACAGCAACGGCAAACGCACAAGCCAGGTGTCGATGGTGAGCTCTATCATTTCACGCGAATTGCACGGAGGCAACAACGCATTTCCCGGAAATGGTGGCAACGAATACGACGATGATGACGATGACGAGGTGGCCAAGGAGTTAGAGCGGCAGTTGGCCAACTTGAAGACAGGCGAGTCCGCTGAGGAGGAGCAAGAACCCCGCGTGCAAGTGCCCCGGTTCAGCATCCACGAGTTTGAGGACCAGCGCGGCTCGCAGGGGTCCAAGGACTCGAATCTCGATGAAATGTCGATTGCGTCGATCGAGTCGATCAAACCGTTGGCGGTGTCGCAGAGCCAGGTGTCGCCCACCAGGAAGCAGGTTGGTTTTCATGAGCAGGGTCACGGGGGCCTGCGGTACAGTCCCCAGACCAGTCCTCTGCGTGGCGTGCACTTATCCGAAAAAGCATTGCCCGACAACTTTGACGAGGAGTACGAGGAGGATAATGATGATGCGGGAAGAGAGGAAGAGATGTACGAGGAGAAACCACTCTCGCCCAAGACGCACCACGTGGAAGAGGAACTCCAAAACATGAACTTTAAGCTTGGCGGAGTGGGAACAGGAGCACAGCCACCAGCACAGCTATTTAGCCCCAGCTCTTCCCCCAAGAGCTACCCTCCTGGTGCTGGCCCCTGCCGTTCCTGCTGCGGCACCATTGATCCCTTTGCCAAGGGTTCCCTCAAACTGATCTACTCCAAGACCGGCAACCTCAGCGGACAGTGGCACCGCGGGTGCTTCACGTGCTCGCACGAGGACTGCAGCGTACAGTTCCGCCGCGGGATGCAGTGCTACGTGTTGGACGACGCCCCCTACTGCTTCCATCACTACCACAAGCTCAACCACACGCAGTGCGAGTGGTGCAAAGTGGGCATCGAGGGCGAGTGTATTGCTAACGAGCTCGGACAGAAATGGCACTTGCAGTGTTTGCAGTGCACGGCCTGCAACCGCGTGATTAGCGAGGACTACTATGTCATAGACAACATGGTGTTTTGCCAGTATGATGCCAAGCAAATCGAGAATGGTGCCGCATACAATGACGCCCGCGGCAACACCAGGACCTTGGGTGTCAAGGACCGGATTGAAAAACGGAGAACCAGGATACAATTTACATAGACGAGGAATTTAACGACCAGATTAAAAAAGCATGGTGTTGCTCTATTTATGGATGCTCTAAGGAAGTGTCTCGCTGAGGAGTGGAACTGTGGCCGGCAGTATGCTCAGTCTCTTGTAGCAGCTGCTCTTCAAGCCCATCTTCGTCGTCTATGATCCAGTTGTCGGCGTCAAAGTCGGCGCTGTTCAACTCGATCTCGTTGCCTACCTCCAAGTCGTCGTCAAAGTTGCCAAACACGAGGACATCGTCGTTCACACCGGCACCACCACTGCCATGCCTATACTCGGCCATTTTGGCCTGCATTTTCGCGTAGATCAAGTATGCCACCGCCGACGCGGCGCCGCCGGTGATAACGATACTCACGACGTCTGCCACCTTCGTCCCCGGGGACGTCAGCGAGTCGCCCAACTGCTTCAACTTGGCCCCCACGAACAAGTGCACGAGGAGTTTGGGCGTGGTGATGGCCGTGGCGAGAAAGTACGTGAGCAAGGGCAATTCCGGGATCCCCGCAAGTGCGCCGTTGGAGAGCGAGTACGGCAAGGGACACAACCGGATCAAAATGAGCAAGAACAATGAGTTTTCGTCATCGCGAATCACCTCGGAAATGGCGCGGAACGTTTCGTTGGCCGTCGTGAGGCGGTGCGCCCTGTCGCGGAGCACGTAGCGGAAAACCATAAATGACGCCGTGCACCCCACGACGCTGGAGACGGCGAGAAGGGGCCAGCCACGTGGAAAGCCGTAGATCATGCCCGTGAGGAGTGACACCGCCGTGAAACCAAGCACCGGCGGGAAGGAAATGACAAACACGAGGGCAAAGATAATCAGCCAGCCGTACTTTAACTGCTCGAGCTGGTCCGAGAGGGTGATGAGGAACCCCACGATCCGCTCGTGGAAGATCAAGAACACAATACCAAGGGCAAATCCCACAAGCACAAGGAGGAGGAGGAGGGCCTGGTGGAGTGGTGATTGCTGGAAGAACCACTGTTGCGCATGCCGCACCACGCCAAGGAGCTGCGCTTGGAAGACAGTGAGGTGCTCGCGGAAACTCGATGGCGGCGAGCGGGACCGGCCGCGGGACGAACCAGATGGGAGATGCGGGGGTGCCATGGTTTTGTAGTTCCTGGATTATGAGAGAAAGGGGCTGTGTCTGTGTACATGTATACGTGGGCAGGACCAAACTTCCACTTTTTGTTTTGTTGTATGAATCTTGACTAGGACACAGTATAGGATGTCGCGATCTGGAGAAATGCGACATTTAGGTACTACAACGACACTGTAAAAGAGCGACTGTGATCGGTGCTTTCACGATGGTGACGACCGGGTCCACTGGGGAGACGAAGCAATGGTATCGTTGCTTATGAGACAAAAGTTCTTGCGGTATCTCTAGCGGGTAGTAATATTGTATTCTATAAAGCGCCACACCCACTCGGCTGGAACGCTCCAGCGGTGTCTATAAAAGCAATTCGCAGGCACGGTGAAACAAAAACAAACAGGAACCAGCATGCTGGAATCTGGTCTAATGTACAATGGGAGAAAGGGAATCAAAGAAGAGACTGCGCAACTAGTCGCATTCCAACAAGGCCGGGAGGTCGTCGACGTGGCCGCCCTCGTAGATGACGTTGTAGGTCGCCTCAAACAAGGGAAACTCGTGTTGCAACTTGTAGTTCACCAACAACTCGTGCACCTCCTTGGCGGTCAAAATCCCCTGCGACGACTGGCCGTTTAACACGTCCTTCTCGGCCGTCCAGGCATCGACCTTGTTCTTAATCATGTAACGCGCCACCTTGACGTTTCTGCCACCGGAACAGGTGGTGATCAAGTCAGCCACGCCGCACGACTCCTCAGTGAAGGTGGTGGGTTCTGGCGGGGCCAAGCCCTTGATGCCAAACTTCTTCCAGTACAGGGCAAAGTGGATAATCTCCTTGATGCCGATACGCATGATGGCGGCCTTGGCATTGTCGCCCCAGCCGGCACCCTCGACAAACCCCACGGAGCACGCCACCACGTTCTTGAGTGCGCCGGCAATGGAAGCGCCAATCACGTCTGAAATCACGCGCACGTGGAAGTAGGGGCGGTGGAACGCTTCCTTGAGAATGTACTCGTCAATGTCGTGGCCCTCGCCGCGGAAATCGCTGGGGACGGTGTACGCGATGGAGGTCTCGGACCAGCGGCCCTTGGCAACCTCCGAAGCAATGTTGGCGCCCGAGAGCACACCGCAGTAGATGCCCAAGTGCTCAGTGATGGACGAGGACAAAAGCTTGCACCCAGCAGGACCCACCTCGAGGCCCTTGAGGCACGAAATGGCGCGCGCCGTGGGCTTGACCTTGCCGACCAACTGCTTGACGATGCGGCCCAAGAACTGGTGGGGGATGTTGAACACAATCAAGTCGGCGCCCTCGACGGTGCTGACAATGTCGGGGTTGGCAATCAAGTTTTCGGGCAACTTGATGTCGGGGAGGTACTTGACGTTCTCATGCTCGGAGTTGATAATCTCGGTCAACTTTCTGCCGCTGATCTCCTCTTCAAACACCCACATCTGCACGTCTCTCTGGAAGATGTCGGGCTTGGAGCTGGTGTTTTCCGCCACGAGCTTGGCGACAGCGGTGCCCCAGTTGCCGGAGCCGATGATGGCGATCTTGAATGGGGCGGGGACTTGATAAGGCGAAGATGTCATTGTGGATAGGGAAGATGTGGAATTGACTAGGGCGCAGCTGATGGTCCGCTTGAAGGTCTTGAGAGCCGACATGAGGAAAGGAGGATGAAGGGGCAAGGATGCAGCTATTTATAACACTTGCGGGAAGAGAGGGAAGAGAACTAGTCTGTGCTTTACTTGTTTGGTTTCGTCGGTTTCCTTTTTTCTTCTCTTCGCTCTTTTTGCTCTCTCTTCTTCTTCCTCTCTTTTCTTTTTATTTTTTTTGGGAGGTTTGTGTCCCTGTGATCTCCTGCACATAAGCCACATCCCATAGTTTCTTTTTTTGTCTCGTCAGAACAATCCTGTCCTTATAATGAGAGAAGCCGTTAATAACTTACAGCGGTTGTTACTAGTGCTGCTGTGCGCAAGGAGGTTTGCATATGGGGCCACTATGTCTAATGATGTAATGGAGAGACTCTACACTCTCGCTGTTTCATCACAGCGAAGCAAGAGTCTCGCAACAAAGACGGAGGCTACACGGAGCACAGTGTGTCGTTCTTGTGGTTGTCTAAGCGAGGACGCGACGTGGGAACACCGGCTCAACAGTTTTCCTTTTTTCTGATGTCTCTCTGCTGTCACCAGACTGCAACCACGCCAAGCCGCTTCACCTGACTCGCCAGGACGGGAGAAAGGGGGGGGGGCGGGGGGTAGAGGAGAAGACAATCCATTTTTGCGAGGCATCACGCGCATGCCCACTGCTTCTGACTCACCACGTTGCTCTCTTCTCTCCCTCTTCCTCTCCCTCTTTTCTTGCCTCCGTTTCAGCTCCTATTTTCACACATTCCCTGTTTGCCTCTTTTCTCCCTCCTCCCTGACGAGAAGATAGCATTCACTACACAAAGCGGACGACTATTGTCCCTTTCGCTCTCCTGTTCCACCCCTGCTCCCAATATGGACGCACTATCCTCTGCATTACGTAGTCATTGTGTAGTCATTACGTAGTGCAACATACAATCTAGGCCAGAGTCAAAGAAAAAGACACACAAAAGAACAACAACCGCTTTATTCTGGTACACTTTTTTTCTTTACTGTTGTATTTCGTCACTATTACGTCATAAGAATACGTATACTCTTTTTGCTTTCCATATCGGCTCTCTCCCTCTCCCTTCCCCTCCTTTCCTCTCACGTGACTCCAGTTTCATCCACTCCAATCACGTCCCCGGTGGTACATGTACACCCAGTGGTACCCCTCGTCAATGCGAGTCGTCGTCGTTCCGGTAGTCGTTAAACATCTCGTCCCAGTGGGGATCCAAGATCTGCCCTCTCCGCATACTGGGATTCGGGTTATTAGTATGCCGCGGCTGCGGCGTATCCATGTTCAACCAGTCGTCGTCGCCATCCACCCAGTCGCTCGTGCGCACCTGCCCACCACTAACGATCCGCGCCGCCGTCAATGGGTCGTTGATGCCCTCTAGCTGGCCGTCGCGGATATGTGCAAGCGGGTCGGGCAACCTATTCTCCTGCACCTCCGGCTCCTCCTCCGCATTGTGCTGTTCCAGCTCCTGTCCATGCAGCCTGAGGCCAGATGTGGCGGGGAAATGGGTGTGCATGGGCTGATGGTAGTCCACCTGCGGGTCCACGGGCACCAGGCTGTCTCGGCTCGAGCTACCCTGCATGGCTGTCTCCGCTGCCTCAGACTGCTCTTCCTCGCGAATATCCTGCCCGCTAGTCGAGTCCACGAGCTTATCGCCCTCCAACTCCACGCGCCGGTTCCCGATCGAGTTCATTAATTTTAAAAAGTTGGAGTTCTGGAACTTGTCATTCATCCGCGCGTCGTTGCTGTGCACGTTGCGCATGGTGCTCTCGACTTTGCGTGCCGTCTCGGCGAACCGCTCGCGATCAACCCCATCAACAGAAACGCTTGCCTCGGCTTCTGCTGTCTCCGCCGTTTGCTGCACGTGCTGCAACTCCCGCTCCACGGCATCAAACTCGCTCTCGAACCGTTTCTGCACCTCCTCCATCTTGTGCACTTCCTGGTGCTCGCTCTGGTTGGCGTACACAGGGTGGGTCAACCCGGCCGTGCGCATCTGGAACTGCTGGCTCATGGCATAGTTAGGTGCCATACGGCTAACTACAGTGCCTTTCTGTTGGAACGCCGGCTGTTGCACAGCTGCAGACTGACTCATAAACTGCTGGTGCCACCCCTGCAGATTGGACTGCGCCATAGCATTTTGTTGCTGCTGTCCTTGTCCCTGTTGCTGGATGCTCAAGCTGGAGAAATCGTTCACCCATCCCTGCTGGTGTCTCTGCTGCTGCTGCTGCACGGGCTGGCCAAGCTGGGGCTTCATGTTCATCTGGCTCATGAATGTGCTGGCAAAGTCAGCGCCGTTGTTGAACCGGTGGAAGTCCTGGTTCAACCTCTGGTCCACGCCCTGGTTTTGCCGAAACTGCGCGGGGGCATTTCCGCTGTGGTGCGCTCCTGCGGGGTGCTGGTGCTGCAACGACGTGTCGCGCTGCGCATGCTTGCTCAAGTTCTGAAGGGCACTCGTGGGCCCACAGCTGGCGGGGTCCATGGTCTATAAGTGGAGATGTGCTTGGTGTGGTGTGGTATGTGTTTCTTCCTATTTCCCCACCTTGAAATCGGATTGTTCGTGTGCGCATGTCCTGACTAATTTATTCTCTACTTCCTCGGCCTGTGAAAAAGTGACGGCAAGTCACGTGATACTTGCATTAGATATTGCTACTCCCCCTAAAGAACGAGTTGTCAAGCAACTCCACGTACGCCTCGTGCAAGAACTCGTGCACGTTCGACGTCTGCATGGCACGGCCATACTTCTTGAACGCACGGGCGCTAGCATTGCGCACGAGCGCCGACGCTGCAAAGCACGCTAACACGTTGGCCTCGCTCGCTTCAAGCTCCACCTTATTGCCCCAGAGCCCTTCAAGGTAGTTGTTTGACCAGTTGAAAAGGGTGGCAATGGCCCCCGTGAGAGTGTCGCCCTGTCCGCCCACGCGCTTGCTCGACCCTGATGCCTCGTTGAGCACCACTAGCTCGGGGGTGGCAATCACCTCGGGCTGGCCCTTGCGCACCACAATCACATTGCCCAACTTGCGCGACACCTCCTGCGTCTGCGCCACTAACGTGTCCGTGTTGCGCTCTGAGATGTCCACGTTCACACCCACGGCTTTCGCGATCCGCAGGAACTCCATCACATTGGGCGTGATGACGGCCTTGCTGTAATTGGCTAGTAGCTGTGGCGCGACGGAGAGCAAGAAGAGCGAGTCGGCATCGAGCACGAGCGGCTTGTTCATCACCTTCACCTCCTCGATGATGCGCACCAACGACTTGAGCATCAACGGGTCGCGGCCAAACCCGGGCCCCACCACGACAATGTCAGTGCGCTTGAGCAAGCCCGCCACTTTCGGCAACACCAACTCCTCAATGATCTTGTTTAATGTCGGCTGGTCCTTGCTCACCACATCCTCCACCGGCGTGCTCTGGAGCCGCTTTAACTCACCAGGCTCCATGTCGAGCCGGGGGTCGTCGAGTGCAAACAAGTACGGGTGCACCATCAAGTCCGGCGAGTAGGATTTGATCACCGTCGCGGCCAACTTCTCGCAGATGACGTGCGCCATATCGCACCCCACGAGCGCCGCGGAGTGGGCCAGGAAAAAGGGGGCGCCGGTATAGTCCTCGTTACCGCCAATCACGGTGACTTTGCCGGCCTGGCCCTTGTGGAAGTGCGGCAAGAGCGGCTGGACCAACTGGCGCGATAAGCTTATGAGCTCCTTGTGCGACTTGTTGCGGAGCATGATGGCGGGTGGTGGTATGGGTGGGTGATGTGGTGGTGGATGGTGTGGTGTGGTGTGGTTCTGGAAAAAAGAGGGAGAGAAAGAGAAAGAGTAGGGATCGTGAGAGGGTTTAGCACTTGTGGAGACGCGCAACACAAGATGTACAGAGCAGCGCCAGTTGGGTAAACACTTTGGTTTTGGATATTGGGTTTATGCTTGGCTATTGATGTCGCCTGTTGCTCCTGATCACGCCAGCAGCAAGCAATATCCGGAAATAGCAGCTGACTAGAGGGGAGCTCGGGAGAGGCTTGCTAGCAGGGGGTTGTATTCATTCCGCACTACCCTACTGTATGCAGTCAGAGCAATTGAAGGAGGCTACCAGATACACAGGAGGCTCGGAATTGAAGGGGTGAGCAAAAAGGGGGGGCAAGGGAAAATTACCCGCCCCAACTGTGGTTCATCCTTGTCGCATTGTACATAAATTCCAGCCAATAAAATCGGCACCGAAAAATTCCTCCTCCCTGGTGTCAAGCAACAGCCAGAATCCACCGCCGCCAAAAGAAACACCACCCTTTCTACCAACAATGACCTTCGCCCAGCAATTCAGCAAGCTCGCGCAGCCTAAGTACTTGATTCCCCTCGTCGGCGCCACCGCCGTGTCGGTTGCCGTTTTCAACCACTACACCGCCGCCAATTCGTTTATCCGCAACGAGGGTGGCAAGACGTTCAAGGGCGGCGACGAGTGGATCGACTTGAAGTTGCTCAAGTCCGAGGACTTGAGCCACAACACCAAGCTCTTGACGTTCCAGCTCTTGCACGATGACGACGTGTCCGGCTTGCAGACTGCATCGTGCCTCATGTCCAAGTTCGTCACCGCCAAGGGCAACAACGTGATTAGACCTTACACCCCCGTGTCGGACGTGGAACAGAAGGGCACGATTGAGTTTGTGATCAAGAAGTACGACGAGGGCAGAATGTCGCCCCACATTTTCGCGTTGAAGGAAGGTGATGCCTTGAGCTTCAAGGGTCCCATTGTCAAGTGGAAGTGGGAGCCCAACCAGTTCAAGTCGATTGCGTTGGTGGGCGGCGGCACTGGGATCACCCCCTTGTACCAGTTGTTGCACGAGATCACCAAGAACCCCGAGGACAAGACCAAGGTGCAGTTGTTTTACGGCAACCTCTCATCGGACGACATTTTGATGAAGGACCAAATTGACGCCATTGCCAAGCAGCACCCAGACCAAGTCAAGGTGACGTACTTCATTGACAAGAAGCGCGGCGACGAGCAGTGGGATGGTCAGGTGGGGTACATTACCAAGGAATTTTTGCAAAAGGAGTTGGCGAGACCCAACAATGACTTGAAGATCTTTGTCTGCGGCCCCCCCGGGTTGTACAAGGCCATCTCTGGCGCCAAGGTCTCGCCCGCGGACCAAGGCGAGTTGACGGGCGCCTTGGCCGACTTGGGCTTCGACAAGGAGCACGTTTTCAAGTTTTAGGAGGTGAGTAGCTCCCGTGCTTGCACGTATAGACGTATATTCAACATGGTGTAAGCAAAAAAGAATGAGAAAAGAAAAGACAAAAAATCGGCCCGCCAGTCCATCTCTACACTTTACGATGAGCGAGCCAGCAGTGCGGGTGGCTGTTCAAGGATGCTGCCACGGCGAGCTCAACAATATCTACCGCGCACTCCCGCATACTGGCGTGGACTTGCTTCTCATATGCGGCGACTTTCAGGCTTTGCGCAACCGCGCCGACTTGCAGGCGTTGCAAGTGCCTCCCAAATACCAGCGCATGGGCGACTTCGAGTCTTACTACACGGGCAAAAAGACTGCGCCCGTGATGACCATCTTCATCGGTGGCAACCACGAGAGTTCTGCGTACATGCAGGAGCTCAAGTACGGCGGGTGGGTGGCGCCCAACATCTACTACTTGGGCGAGTTTGGCAGCGTGTGGTATCGCGGCGTGCAGATATGTGGGTGGAGCGGCATATTCAACCATAGCACATTTACCAAGAACGACCCAGCACCAGAAGCATTGCCGTTTGATGGCTCGAGCAAGCGCACGGTGTACCATCAGAAGATGGGCGCGTTTATCAAGATGTATATGATGAACCACGACGCCGATATTGTGCTCAGCCACGACTGGCCCGTGGGGGTGGAGCAGTATGGTGATAGGGCGCGGCTCTTGAAGAAGAAACCGTTCTTTAAGGAGGATATTGACAAGGGACGTTTGGGGAGCCCGTTGAACCGGTTTCTCTTGCACTACCTCCGGCCGCGGTTCTGGTTCTCGTCGCACTTGCACGTGCGATTTGATGCCGTGGTGCCCAGGAGTAAGGGGAAGGTGCAGGTGCGAGAGGAGGAGGCGGTGCCTGTGCAGAACAGCGCCGAGATCCCACTCGATATGGATGACGAGGCTGATACAAACCTGAAGGAGATACCGCTTGATATGGATGCAGAAATTTCGCCCTCTCCGCCCCTGTTTGAAAACACCTTCCACTTCCAGTCATTGCTGCCCGTGGGCGCCACAAAGAGACCGCGGTACGATGTGACTCCCAAGCGGGACTACTGTGGCCACGACACGCATTTCCTCGCTCTCGACAAGTGCGGCCGGTCGCGCCAGTTTCTTGAGGTCATGAGCATCCCCGTGGTGCTGGCGCTGCACCCACTGGCAAACTCGCGCGAGCTCTTTTACTCCAAGCGCGCGCTTGCTTTGAACAAGGTGGTGGAAACGTACCTTGCTGGTCATTCAGCGGCTTTCAGGGGAATTGATGCGCGCGAGGTGGTGCGCAACCCGCATGTGTTGTCGCTCGTCAACGAGTTGATGCCGGCGGTGGACCATGAGGTCAAGCGGTTGGCCAAGCTTGAGGACAAGGAGTTTGTGGTGCCGCGCAACTTCAGAGTGGTGGCCCCTGCCGATGCCGCAGGCGACTTGGTCTACTATCCCAATAACCAAACAATGGAGTACTGTGAGAAATGGAGGGTGCCGCTGCCCGAGTTGAAGGAGCACTATTTATAGGCGAACTAACGACAGGAAGCATGCACTAGAGAAAAATGCACCAGAGAGGGAAAGGATCATAACGGTGCTTGGCTGTCCGGGGTTTTGCCCACACTGGGAAGAAGCGCGGTGCAGCCAGGGTGTCTCATTAAGAACGTGCTCTTCCTCTTCCCTCCATCTTCGAAGCTCACTGAATGGGATCGCCCCCTGGAGGTAGTTCAGTATAGAAGGGGAGTGCAATAGCCCATTGTTGCCTCTTCCCCACACACACCGCTTCACTCCGCAGGGAGGGAATCATCCGCCTTGCAGGGACAAGGAGAAAAAAAGTCATTCGACAAGAAAAAAAAGTGCGACATCAAAGAAAGCCACTCAGTTCCAGCTTCTCGATTATTCCTTTTTTCTCTTTGCTGTCTCGCCTCTCTCTCCTGAGGAGCCGAATTTCATATTCTCTGATAGAAAAAGAGACAGCCAGCAGCCTACCCAGAGACAACCCAGAGAGACAGCCAGCACACAGCAGACACACCATCATCAGTAGCATCATCAGCATCACCAGCATCAGCATCATCAGCATTCACCCCAATCACACGTCCCTTTCTTGCTACCACCACCAGTTTCCCCCACCATGCCGTACGATCCCCACAACCCGCTCTCTGTGTCGCTACCTTACAACTTCACCAGCCAGAGCGACTTCCCCACGGAGGTGATGGCCAACCGGTTCCAGGCGTGGCGTGGTCTCCTCCGCGAATTGGTAGGCTACTTCCGCGAGTACGCCTCGGTGCAGGAGGAGACTATTCGCCAACAGGCGCGGTTGCAGCAGGCGGTGGGTATCTCCGGCAAGGGCGCCGCCGCGGGCTCGGGCTCGGGCTCCGGCTCCGGCGCCAACACCGGCTCGGGCTCCTCCTCGGGTTCACAGACGCACCGCGATGACTGGGACTTGATCAGCAAGTTCTTCTTGCCCGTGGGCAACGGCTCGGTGCAGGACGTGTCCACAGTGTTGTTCAGCTACCACCAGCAGAACGTGCTGCTCTCGCAAAAGACGTTGAAGCAGTTGAACCAGGTAATTATCCCCAAGTTGGAGGAGTTGCGCCGCGACTTGTTGCTCAAGATCAAGGAGATCAAGAACTTGCAGAATGACTTCAAGACCAATTTGGGCAAGGAGTTAGGCGAGACGCGCACCTTGATCGCCCAGTACAACCAGGCCATTGACGCCTCGTCGAAATTAGACACGCACCACGCAATGCACCATCACGAGAGTGACCAGGGCAAGAACGATCCCTACTTGGTCAAGGTCCGGTTGGAACGCCAGTTGAAACGCCAGGTGGCGGAGGAAAACTACTTGTACGAGGCGTACTCGAACTTGCAGAAATCAGGCGGCCAGTTGGAGTCGATTGTGGTGCAGGAGATCCAGCAGTACGTGCTGGAGTTTTTGAACTCGGTGCACGAGGAGAACGCCACCTTCGGCAACTACTTGTTGCCC
Source organism: Zhuliangozyma boniae (assembly GCA_002094185.1). Taxonomy (NCBI): domain Eukaryota; kingdom Fungi; phylum Ascomycota; class Pichiomycetes; order Serinales; family Debaryomycetaceae; genus Zhuliangozyma; species Zhuliangozyma boniae. The sequence goes on from MXQC01000066.1 coordinate 58,909, forward strand.
AATCTCTCGAGCGGGTTCTTAAGCAAGGAGACCAGCTTTGAGTGGGACGCCTTTATCGAGCGCAATTTGCCCCACAACACCCTGTCGGTCTCCGCCGTTGGGGGCAACACCTCTACTGTCAAGAACGGCACGTTCATCGACTTGGACATCAAGCCGCGCAAGATGTCGGACTTTTACATCAAGGACTACCAGTCGAGCTTGAACGTGGTGGTGCGCGAGGGGTATCTCGAGCGCCGGTCCAAGTTCTTGAAGAACTACTCGAGCGCATGGTACGTGTTGACGTGCAGCTACATCCACGAGTTCAAGTCGAACGACCGCAAGCGAGACCCCAACCCGGTGATTTCGTTACCGTTGGACTCGTGCACCGTGAGCGAGCACTCCAAGAACGACGGCAAGTCCGAGGGAGCGTACAAGTTTATCTTGTTGTCGAAGCTGCCCAACGCGCTCGTGAACAAGAACCACCGGTGGGTGTTTCGCACCAACTCGTTCCAGAACATGATTGACTGGTTCACCGATATCAAGAACTTGACGAGCTTGCCCACGCCCTCAGCGCGGGCTAAGACCGTTAAGGTGCTGGCGAAATCGGGCGCTGCGGGAGCAGCCACAGCAAGTGCCACTGGCGTGGGCTCTTCCTCCTCTACCACCGACCAGGCGTTGTCGCGCGTCTCGTCGGCGCGCTCGCCACCCGCATCGTTGGCACGCACCGACACGCGGACCACGCAAAAGTCGAAGCAGAGACCGTTGTCACAGGCCACGTCCATTGCCAATGCGCACCGGTTGTCATCGACTTTTTCCAACAGGAACGCGCAGTCGCCACGGTTGGCTAACATGATCAACTCGGACGGGACCATCATTACTCCCGTGGGCACTCAGGACAGTGTGGTGAATGGTGTGCACTCCCCGGCTGCGGACCAGGGCCAGCCACAGGGGCAGGGCCAAGTTCACACGGGTTACTTGCCCTCGCAGCTGCAGTCGCCGCAGCCGCGCCCGGTGCTGCCCCCAATGCACCAGCTGCAGGCGTTCCACTTGATCCCCGTGGACTCGTTGAATGGGAATGCCCCACAGGGGCAAGTGCCGCAACCACAGCAGGTTCCGCAGGCACCACTACAGACGCCGGCGTTCAGCACTCCTCCTGCGGGATATCAGTATTACATACCCAGCGGACCTCAGCAGCCCCAGCAGTTTTATGATCCAAACACCCAGCAGTACTACACGATTACTCCCAGCATTCCTTCTGTCCAGGTGAGCCAATCGCAGGCATCGCAGCAGCAGCCACAACCGCAACAGCAACAGCAGTACCAGCACCAGGCTCTGCACCAGGTTCAGCAGCCACAGCCACAACCACAACCGCAACCACAGTACTTTTCCACCTCGCCCCGGCCCCAGGTGATTCCTGGGTCGCCCAACGGGGCGCCATTTGCCGGTGCGTACTTCCCCCAGTTTGTGACCACCACGGCGCAGCAGCAGCATCTAGAGGCAGCGCCCTACCCGATGTCGCTCAGCACTACCACGGAAAGCCACTACGACTCGCAGTTGGAGGATCGCCACCATGAGCACCACCATCAGCCCGAGCGCGAGCACGAGCACGAGAGCCAGAATGACCATGAGCATGCGCACGATGTGACTCCCCGGGTAAATGAAGTGGGCAAGAATGCCAGCCTGTCGGCAGACGAAGTGTCCACTCTAAACACGGGCGGCGAGCACAACGGTATCGGTGAGATCAACGTGACGGTGTCTGACTCTGACGAAAAGCACTAGCCAACGCCGCGGCACTAGCCGACTAGAACTCCCCCCTCCACCCCACAATACTTTTTTATGTTCGTATTTATGTATCCTATTATTATTAAAAAAGAAACCCACTTTACAAGAGAGAGCCCTTCTTAGACAACGACACCAGAGTTGGAGGCAATACGAGGCCACAAGTCGGCGCACTCCTTGGCAACAGGACCGGTGATGGCAGAACCCTTCATCTCACCCTTGGGGTTGACGATGACACCGGCATTGTCCTCAAAGTACAAGTAGACACCGTCTCTTCTTCTCCATGGCTTCGACTGTCTAATGACAATGGCGGGCATAACCTTCTTTCTCAATTCAGGCTTACCCTTCTTGACGGTGGCCATAACCATGTCACCCGCGGCGGCGGCGGGCAATCTGTTCAATCTGGCACCGATACCCTTAACGGCCAAAACGTACAAGTTTCTCGCGCCAGAGTTGTCAGCACAGTTCATGATAGCGCCGACTGGCAAAGCCAACTATAGGAATATAGATGTTAGTATGGAAGAACTGGAAAAGGATGGATGAGGCTGTGTGAGGGAGAAGGAAGTGCATGGAGGGGCAGGGGGTGATGCGCATCGCTCATTCGTCATCTAGTTGCTGATGACTTCATAGGCTTACTGATAGCTGATCCCCCGTTCCTTCACTTATTCTTGCCCTCTTGGATCTCTTCGGCGGCAGTCTTGATGGTCTCATCTGCGGATATTGCAGGAATATGGCAGGAATGCTCCTGACTCTTCGCTCGCACAGCACGCCTCTTTATCTCATCGTGGTATTCGTACTAGGTCTGAGCACATACCGACATGCGGAATTTGTTACCGGAAGCACCAGAACCAGACATTATTGATGTATATGTGTATAAGTGTTGTTTACGAAAGACTCGTGAAGGACTTCGAGCCTTTTGTTAATAACCTGAAAAATTTTTTGTGGTGCGGGCATTGGTGCGGTGCGCTGTGGCAGAGTGCAAGAAAGAGAAAACCCCAACCCTGAAGAAAGTATGCACGTGATTAAAATGATTTATGCACGACCAACTCGGTTTGAGTGTTGCTCTGTGGCGGAAAGGTGGGTTGCCAACAACACTGTGTCTCTTGGTCCCCCCGCTGTCTGCACTTGCCGCCCGTATAACTCCACCTCGATGGCATGATACGGTATTAGCTTTTAGCTTTTTACAGCGCCGTTGTCGCAGACACTTGGATACGCCTCCTCCTTTCTCCCAGTGCAGACGCTTTGTGGTCGTTATATTTCAGCTGCGACGCGACCATGATGAAACGTTGCACCCGCGCAGGAACACGAAAAAAGAGAAAGTCTAAACTAGGAATGTGCGAGGAACACGAGAAGAGGCGGGGAGTAGAGGGGAGACCTTGGTGTAGCGCTGCTTCATTTTGTGCTGCTCCGTGGCCCTTGTGCAAAGTGTCGGATTCTTGGCTGAAACTGGGAATCACATGGATAGTGGCAGTGAGCCATCTGCGGCTGGTGCGCTTCTAGGCCCGTGCACCGTCCACTCTTCTCCTTCAATAGCGCAACTGATCAACGACAGCTCCATTTTGCCTACTTCGTCAGAGCTTCATTCTTCTTCTACCGCGTCTCGCCTGTTTTCACGCTGGATTCCCTCTCCCACGGACTTAAAATTGGCCCAACCGGCAATAATTTCATATCCGACGCTTATGTTGAGCCCTTGGTGTGGTGTGATCGTATCGGCAAGCACGGATAGTATAAGAAACCTGGCTCTAGGTGCCCTCTCCCCAAGGCAGATTGTCTCTCCCCTTGTCCCTGCCCACGCTTCTAGAAGCATTGTGTTGCGTGCTAGTGTCCTGACAAAAGTTCTGTTTACATTGGGAGAAATGAGAAAAAAAGACTGACACAAAACGCAAGGGACAAAAAAGAGTCGAAAAAAGGTTGCGAAATCGGATCTAGACTCGCCCATAAAGAGGAGGGGCGGAAACGGTTGATTCGCGTCGATTTCATAATCCACACACCCCGGTCCATAAACAACCACAAAAACTGAAGGGGTTGGTAAACCAATAGCACTTAGAAAACCACTATGGTTGAAATATAAAGCTGATTGCTAAGTGAATAGATGATTACTCTTGGGAATAAAACCAGTGCATAGAAAACGCTCCATACACGTACATCCCGAGACGTGCATGCCTAGCACGAGAACTAAAAAAAAGTGTGGTGAGAACGTGACACATGGCACGTGACACCTTCCTTCTCATAATGCTCCACGGTCTCCTCCTCCACGGTCTCCTCCTCTTAGTTGTTCACAACTTTCAATGAGCCCGGCTGGCGTGCAATCATATCGGGTAATGACCCATTGCTCAACTTTCTCCTCCCGTATCCTGGATTAGGCGAGTTTAAAAACTGGTCGTTGGGGTTCCCTTGGGGCGTGTCGTAGAATGCAAACTCATCGGGGTGTTCTCCGCCACCAGACCCGAACGAGTGGTCGCCGCGCTCACCGCTGGAACTGCTGTAGTTATGGTTGTGTCCGCCCAGCGAGCTGCCGCTGCCGTGCTGTAGTCCCGCGAGCCCCGCAATACTGCCTCCGCGCGATCCACGCCTCATTTGCTGCTGAGGCGTGTGTTGCTGCTGTTGTGGCGACGTGTGTTGTTGCTGTTGCTGCGACGTGTCAAAGTTGTTGTACCCGCCACTGATCAAGAAGGGGTTGGGGTCCAAGGGCGGTGGTTGCACCTGGGTCATCTCGTTCTTGAGACCCGAAAGCGTGAACTGGTCGTCAAAGTCGTCGTCATCTTTCTTTCTCCTCCACCAGCAGAATAGGAATAACAACCCAGCAATCAAGCCGACACCGGCAACGGACCCTACCACGGCCCCGGCAATGGTGCCTCCCGAGACAGACTTGGAGTGCGTCTTTGGAGTGGCCAGCTCCGAGGGGGATGATGTATTATCGGCCTCGCTACCCGTGGATGAGAAATTGGAGTCGGAGGAGGTGGTGGTGGGCGAGGGGTCAGGGGTTTCAATCACGGTGCGGTAGATGACCGAGGGCAGCCCGTTGTTGGCCGAGTTGATCACGGTGGATATAACAGTTGTGGGTTTCACCGACAGCTGGCTGGCAGAGGAAGATGTGGTGCTGGACGACGGGGATGAGGATGTTGGGGCCCTTTCCGTAGTGGTTTGTGTGGTCTGGGTGGCCATGGTGGTCTCGCTGGTGACGTCTTCCACTGTCGTCTGCGTCTCGGCATTGGCGGATGGCGCTGAAGACGAGGAGCTGGATTTCGACGACGACGTAGATGATGGGCTGTTGCTGCTACTGCTCTCCTGCTGATCTTCCACGTCGGAATTGACGTACACCAAAAAGTAGTTGGACCCACCGCACATCTCCATGTCGTACCCAACACACTTGGTGTTGCAGTTGGAGTCCAGCACTTGGCCACTGGGGTCGGAATCGCCGCAGTAGCACTGATTCCCGTTGATCAAGGCGGCGATGCGCTTGCCCAGGCACTTGCCCTCGCAGTAGCCCGAGCTCTGGTAAATGTATATGCCCTGTGGAGACGAGGTGTCGACGCTCGACTGCTTGAAGCAGCCCAACTTGGACCACGTGTCGGCGAGCGCCATGGGTAGTATTAGCGATACTATGAATGTGGTGAGAGTGAGACTCCTCATGATGTGTGTGTGTGTGCTGTGTGTGGTGGTGTATGGCTCCCCGAAAAACGATCAACTGGTGGTGTGGCAGATCTCTACTAGGCCACTGTGTGTGCTGCGTGTGGTGGACTCGTGGTAGGGCTCTTGTTGCGGCTGGAGGAGGCAGCTTCTTCTTGTGTATAGGTATATAATGAAGCACGCTGGTGAGAAGAGGATGGGCAAAGAAAAAGGGGTGAAGGTATTTTTATCACACTCACACCCAGGGCGGAAAACAAACGTTTGAGTCACCTTTTTCTCCTTCTCTGTGGGTGCTGGTGACGATCTGGGAGCAAGGAGAAGTGGCTCGTCAACAAGTGGTGGTAGTGGTGGTAGTTGGATGATGAATAGGTTAGTGCCCCTGTGGAAGAAAGAAGTGGTAGAAGCGGAAGAGGAAGAGGAGAGAGGCGTGATGGGTGTTTGTTGGCAGATCTGGCCCTGGCGGTGAAATTTGCTGGAATCAAAAGAGAGAAAAAATGCTGTCTGTTTCTTGTTTTGTTTTTCCTTCGCGTGGGAAAAGGAAAAAAAGAAATTTTCTTCTGCTTCTCCTTCTGGCTGTCTGACTGACTGATTCAGATGAGAGAAAAGCAATCTTTCTTCTCCACGACATTAAAATGCTGTTGTGTAAACAAACCTACATAACTCCGACACAAAGGGAGTGTTCGGTCACGTGTCCTCCTCTTTAGAGTAGTGCTTACCGCACAGACTCAATGGTAAGCAAGACCGTACTATTGCCACTCATTGGAGCAATCAACCCACAGTTGACTAACTCCCGTGGAGAGCTGCCCTTGCCTCCCTGCTCCTCCTCTTTGCGTTTTGTCCCCCCACTGGCTCGTACTATTTTTAGAATTAGCCTTTTGTTCTCCCCAAAGGGAGGAGAAAAGAAAGCAAGGGGCGGGAATGGAGACGAAGACGGAAAGGGAGATTACGGAGGGAAGAAGGATATGGAAGTATGTGAACAGGATGAACCGGAGGTAAACACAACATCATGAGACTCCTGCCCTATTTTTTTCTTGTACCTCCCTCTCCTGGCTCTCTCCCTTTGCCTCAACATCAGACAATATCTCCTGAAGTTCACCCCCTCGATCTCCTCAATGACCTTGTGCTACCGAAAACGTATTGGTCTCTTTGGCTGGCTCTTGCCTCGGCGGCATAGCAAACTAGAGGCACATTGCGCCTCCGGAGTCGAGTTAACGCTTACGTAACACCCTCGGCAGACAACGCCTCTCTTTCTCCCTTTTCTGTCTGATTGTGGCTGCTGTGTTTGCAGCGTTTGTGATATGTCCGCCCCGCGTGTTTTCACCTCCACCGCCCCTTCTGCCCCTTCTGCCCCTTCTGCCTCTTCTGCCTCTTCTGCCTCTTCTGCCTGTTTCTCTTTGCTCTCTTTTGTGCTGTCGCGTTTTTGTGCCTGACTGCATGTGGGCCGTTCTATTTCAGTTCTCTTTGCCGACACGGTCTTTCTCACGGACAGCACCGCTCTCTCTATACCACTCGCTTCCTCACCTTCACTTGCTCCATTGGCACACACCCTCTCACACCCCGCCTTTTTCGATCCATTGTGAGGTAAACACTGTGCCTTAGTTTGATGTTTTGATTTTATTTTTATATTATTTTTTGGTGCCGACCTCCTCCTTTTTGGGCTGTGTGTGAAAAGAAAAACCCAGAAAATAATTCTGAGAGGGGAAAACAATAGGACTGAGTGTGTGGGTGTGCCCGTGGTGGTGGAACAGGTGGTGGAACAAGTGGTGCCTGCGTGGGGGCAGTATGATGGCAAGACTAAGCATGCTGCACCTGCTTATGTGGTGCGGTTTATGGGACAACGTGAGCAGCTGTGGGCGCCGTGAACAATGATTGTACTCGCGGAGAAGCGGTCTCACTCCACCCCACATGTTTTGCATTTGCCTTATCAGGCGTAGGGGGTTGGGACATGTGTGACAGTGTTTATGGAGTCCCTGTGTTGTCAGTGAGACCATCTTTGTTACACTACACCCCCGTCCAAGAATACTGCAAAATTTCACCCAAAAAGTGATGAAATCTGCAAATGTGTGCCCTCTCCTCTGGCGAATCAAGCTTATATGTACACATTCCCACTTGCTTACCCACTGCGGCCATCCAAACTCTAAATGCCCCCCTCTTTTTCTGGATCCCTGGGATATGTAGCGGTGTCAATGCCGCCCAAGATCTCCTTCGCCCACACGGGTCGTGCGCATCAGCGAAAAACTCTCACCAGGTGCTCGAGAAGAGCTGCACCAAAAAAATTTTACCCTCTCTTCCTCTTTCTTCTTCCTTATGTCATAACGGATACAAGGAAAGCACCCTAGCCAGCAGCACCGAGGCCGTTTGTTCTCCTCATACGAGGCTTCGACCACTGACCTACGCTCACTGCTTTCTTACAATTCGAAGAACAAAGTTTTTAAAACAGCCTTTTTCGCTAACCACGATCAGTGTCTCGCACACATATAGTACACCGTAGATCGTTGTTTGATAGTAGTTGGGCTAACATTTGTAAACAGATCTATTCATGTAAGCTGTGCCATGTAGCGGGAGTTCACGGCAGCGGCCACCCATATAGTTTTGCTGTTGTACAACAGAGCTTATAAGGGAAGAGGACACCACGCAAAAGGAAAAAAAGCGAGTTCGCCAAAAGTGACAGCCAACACACCACCGTCGAGCGTCAACACCACACCCGCTATGGAGTTGTCGATACACACGATAGAACAGATAATAGACCAGTATAACAGGGAGCTTGATGGGTTGGATATACCCACAATAGCCGAGCTTGCCAGGGCAGGCACCCTCACCACCACATCCCCATATATCCTCCAGTTCCAGATCCAGGCCCTCCGCACCAGTCTCGGCTCGGTTGCCCAGGACTTGCGGCACCACAAACACAACAAGGCGTACCACCAGATCCAGGCCAAGTTCAATGACCTCTATGTCTCCCAGCTCGACGAGAAGGAGTATGTTGTGTCGAAGCTAATCGAAGTGTATGTGAAAAAAGCGGGTGGGGAGGAACAGGGCGACCGTGGCGACAAGCACGAGGTGGCGGCTAATGGCGATGGTGAGGGAGAGTCTGTCTGCGTTGATACCGAGGAAGATCTCCAGACGCTTCGGCACAGATTACTCCTGGGCGGCACGCGTTCTGCCATGCTTGACCTGGCAGGCTCTGGTAATGGTGGCAGTGGCAACACCGAGGAGGTCAACCAGTACCACGAGTCGATCCAGGACGACATTATGAACGAGCTCACAACGCTCACCCTGAGCTTGCGCTCGTCGGCGGTGGACTTTAGCACGCGCTTGCTCAATGACGACTTGCACATCCTTAACGAGACCAACGAGAATATCATCAAAAACTCCAACTTGTTCAAAACCATTGATCGCAATTTGAACAATTACCTCGAAAACAAGACTGGAAAACGCATCAGTTTATGGTTTTTGATCCAGAGCTTTGCCGGATTGGCGATTCTCTTTTTATTGATGATCTTGTTCATCAAGATCGTACCGAGGATATAGAGCACCATGTCATTCTGCTATTTATGCCCATTGTGTATTCAAATATATACAGAAATGTGTAATGATAAAGTACAGCAGTGTCAAACATATCCACAAGACAGGCGGCGAAAACAAGCAACAAAACAAAGGTTAGAAACAAATGCGATAAATGGAAAGACCTCTTTTGTAGCTGGTGTGAGTTGAACAACAAGGTATAATAAACATAAACCCGATCCCAGGAAAATAAATTAAATAGAAAACATCATGCCGTGGGGTGAAAAAGTAAAGATGGGAGGAGGGGGAAGGAATAATCTAAATGTCTAGTGGTTGGTGCTGGGAAAACTGTTGCTGCTGTTGCTGCTGTTGCTGGATGGACTGCACGGGTGGGGTCAGGGTCACCAAGCCGTGCTCAACGGGCGGGGTGGCATCCTTAAACTCGCCGTCGGAAAACGAGTGCGACGAGCCATTCTCAAAGATCCCCAAAGGCCCACCCATCGCGGGAGTGCCCACGCCCACATGGATATCGCCCTGGCTCCGCCCGGAACCGGAGCCCGAGCCAGCGCCACCAGCACCACCATTGTTGGTGTTCCCACCCGTTTGCTGGTTCTGAAACTGGCGCGGCAAGTTGCCGCACCGATCCTTGCCGAAATTAATCTTCAAGGTCTTATAGTCCTCAAACGATTTGATCCCATCAATGGCCTTAATGGCATTGGCGATGTTGACAAAGTTGATAAACGCGCAGTTCTTCTCCTCAAGAAAATTAATCTGCTCAATGTCGCCAAACGTTTCAAAATCGCGTCGCAACTTTTCGGCCGTATAATGCCCAAAGTCGTTAATGTTGCCAATGTAAATGTTGCGGCTGGCCCCGTTGGAAACAGCCAACGACAACGCATTCGATAATGGGCCCGAGTGCTTACCCCAACCAACCTTGATGCGACGATTGTGGATGGTCAAGCCGTGCAACTGGCACATGGCGAAAAACTGGGCCGCAGCAATGGGGTCGATGAAAGTGATAAAGCACACGTGGCGCTCCTTGAGGAACCGGATGCTCTGTAACAACCCGCCACGCACCACGTTGCAAATCTCCTCCACCAGCGAGTCCTGGTGCAAGTTGCCCAAGTACACCGTGCGGTTGCCCAAGTTGTTGGCGCCGCCGGCCTGCGTGGCAATCTGTGCTGCTGCCGCCGACTGCTGCACCAACGCCGAGCTGATAAACTCGCGGTCCGCCGCCGTGACAACGTGCTCCATCCCGGGGGCCAAGCCCAAGTACTGCGCGGCATTGTGCTGCTGCGTCTTGGTGATGAACGCGCACCGGTCCTTGCCGTAAAAGCACTTCTTGTCCAAATACTTGTCTTTTAACGGCAAGTTGGCCACGCACCGAATGGCGCTCAAGATCGACAAGAAGTGGATAAACGCAATGCCCTTTTCGGGAATGATCTTAACGCAGTCGATAATGCCGTAGCACGACAAGTCCTCGCGCAACTCGTCCTCGCTAATCACCTCGCCCGTGAGCGGGTTGTTCAAGTTGCCCAAGTAAACGTTCCGCGTGGCGCCGTCGCGCTGGATTGCCTCCATCACGGCCGGCAAGATCTGGGTGTTCTTGCCCCACCCGATGCGGACGTCGTGGCCCTTAATGTTGAGCTTTTTTAAGATACAGTCCGAGTGGAACAACAACGCCGACTGGTGGTCCACAAACGAAATGAAGGCACAGTTCTTGCCAGGGATGATCTTGACGTTCTCCAAGATGCCTGACCGCACATAGTCCAACAACTCATGCGGCTGGATGTCGCTGGGGATGTTACCCAAGTATACGGTTCTGCTGGGGGCAACGGCAGAAGAGGACTGGGCGGCACTTCCCTGGCCAAATAAATCAGACTGACCGGGCTGCTGTGGCTGAGACTGCTGAGAGAACTGCTGTTGCAATGGCTGGGAAAACTGCTGCTGCTGCTGCTGCTGCAGAGGCTGGCCCAACAAGTGGTTGCTGTTACTCATGCTGTTGGTGCCGCTGACACTGTCGTTGTTCACGCCCAACTGGCTTTGGGAATCGATAAGTATGCTGCCAGACGCGCCAGCGCCAGTACCGTAAGTGCTATGACCGCCAAACTGGGGCTGCATGGTAAACTGGTCGTCGTGGAAAAACTCGCCGCTGGAACTGCCGCCAAGCGCACCCGCGTCCATGCCGGAAAAGTGGAAG